>CM076574.1:967310026-967612216 GCA_034641835.2 Pinus albicaulis
AACCAAAGTTGAGTCCTTCATCCCGGATCAATCCCCCACCCAAGACAATGCCGGTATTATTCAATGTGGTGCTCCATCATGTTGTTGCTCGCTACCTCGACATCCCCTCATGTCAAAGTCATCCTCCAAGTTGCTGCCATGCCAACATGCAGCTACTCATGCTTAAGAGGAATAATGATCTCTCGAAAATGAGCCTCCCATGAGAGACTATCACCTCCAAAGAATCTCCCGATCCCGGGTAATGTAAGCATGAGTGGCCTCCATATAATACAATGCATGAAAGAGTTATTCCTCAAAGGAAGTATCATCCCTCTCACAAAATATATGGAGAGAATTCATCCCGCATCATGAAGATGCAATCCTCCATCCCCGCAAAATATGTCACTACAGTATGACCGATGAGAGTGGGTGATGTCGAAATGAGAGTGTTTCCCTCCTCCTCGAGTCTATCCCAAAACTCGCGCTCGTACTAAACTCCTCCCAAGGTTTCCACCCTCATGAAATCAAGGTGTGAGGCCCCCAAATATGGAGCATCTAGCCTCCTCATCGATTTAGTGGTCTCCTTGGTGTAATGTCTCCATGCAAAATAGTTAGACACCATCATCAAGAGATGACTAAATGTATGAATGGAAAAGGATCTCTCCAGGATTCCACCGCACAATCCAATCATCATCTTAGTTGCATCAACCTCATAAAAATGTATTGCAGTGTGTGCTCCCATCACATGATGTGCCGGTCATCCTCCCTATCTCTTCCTTCTATCTCCACAAATTTCCGCACCCTACCAACAATGGCACGTATGTCTCATGAGTTTTTCCTTGGATCTCTACATGGGAGATCCTAGGGAATTTCTTGCAAAGACACAAGAACTTCTATGTGGATCAAGAGTCGCTACTCCCTCCGCATGAGGCACCGGGATAAACTCTAGCTATTCCAAATACAGCTTGCCCTCCTCCCCTCATCAAGATGTAGGGGTAACCTCTCCAAAATCCGATCTCCTTTTTTGAAAAAGAGACCTCCATGCTCTATCGTGCAAGAATATGAGATGGATACCTTGCCTTCAACAAGGTGATGCAAGATTTGCTCTCCTCAACAATGCTTTGAAGTGGATCTCGAGTTTATGTTTCCTTCCTTTACATGCAAAGTCTTGGTTTGTTTCTCTCGCATGTGTTCCAATTCTCCTACCAAATATTTCCATCATTGCTTCAATGAATCAAATAAGAAAGAAGGCATTTGCATCTTCTGAATAGTCCTATTCTAAAGATCACCATGCATATATTTTTGTTCTCATGCAGATTCATCCATATCTCCTTCTTAAACTTTCAGGGAAGCCGCAACATGATCTTCAAACTCTCCTCTTACCCATGCTTTGGCCGAACATGTAGGTGAACCTACATGAAAGTAGATAACAAATATATCTTATTGCTGGCTCCCCTTCACCTTAGACTTGCAAAAATCCATGAAAGTGAGATGATTTCGAATGCTAGAGTCCGAGACTCCTAATCTCTCCTAAAATCTCCAAGAGTTTTCCCTCTTGATCACCTCTCCTTCCCTTTTTCCCATCTCTTTCATGAAAAAGTTGCACATGTGACCGTGATGTGCATCAAAGGATGTCACCGCATGTTAACATTCCTCATCAAACCCTAGAGTTTGTTTCGCTTCAAACCCTTGTGGAGATTCTTCAAATCTCTCCCTCCTCTTTTGCTTAAGTGGCTCCATGAAAGCCCTAGGTGGATTGAGAGAGAAGCTTGATAGCTTATCCTATTTTTCTTCTTTCCTCTCCACAAAGTGGAGTCTTCCCTCATCTTCTTAGATGGCACCTTGGTGAAGTTTCACAGTCAGAGCCAACATTATGCTCCGATACCACCGTAATGTTCCTTTTTCGAAACATTGTCAATCGACAAGAAAATCTATTCCGCAGATGGACTCCATGTGGAATTTACTGGATTTTTCACCTTCAAAAAGAAGGATGAACTTGAGAGGCTCTGCCCACTATCGACTTTGTATATAGAGTGTTTTCTAAGGGAAAATATCCCCAAGAGGGAAATACAACAAGATTGGGAATATCTAAGATAACCCCAACATCGTTAGCCTACAACAATAAGAAAAGACATAAGAAGTGAATAAAAATTAAGCAAAATGTGTGGAATCCATTGATCCATTTCATTATAAACAATGTGAATAAAATGATACAATGATGATCAAAATAATAAGGCAAGAAGCCTTCCATGAGAACATATGCCATAATAAAAAATGCTACTCCATAACAAGATGCTCATGAGTAGAGATCGCTCAATCACATAATGGATAATGCTACAATGAGTGAAAAACATCATAGGATCTGCATATATATGGCTCATACATCATTGGGAGAGAATATCTAAGATCCCATTCACTACCTCAAGTCAACTTAACGATTGGCCGAAATATGCAAAACTCGCTCGCAATGCCGAGTTGCCGGGTAGATGCGTAACTCAATACATGGAATGGAATGGATAAGGTTGAATGGATGAGCTGATGAAGTTCCCTTCTCATTTGGAAATATTAAGTGCAAGACTGATCCCCTACACCACATATCTCACCCTCCGAAGTGCCCTCGCAACATCCTCACCGCAAATATGCTCCAACTAGAACGTTGTGCCTATGAGAGGGTCTCGCAGAATCGTAACTGATGGAATGGTTGGCCTCCCGCCAATGATGGTGGAATAAGCTCCAAAACCATCGTCACCAACCTCCCCGGAAGTATAGAACATCCCTCCTCCGGGTTTTCCTACCTAGAAATGGTGTTGTAGGAACTTCCCAAAGAACACCCAACAACGCCGCACAATAAGCCGTCGTTAATATTAATCGTGCTTATTAAGATGGCTGATGCTATGGCCTAAATTCTGGAATATGGAGGATGAGTGCAATCCTTCATGGCTACTCAAGAGGTAAAGGAATTCATAAACATGATTCCCTCGTGCCCGAGGGCACCCACTTCTCCGCTAAACACATATGCGTAAATTTGTCTCACTAGACAAATAATCAAATGATCTAAGATAACTCCTAATGGGTTGCCTTGCTCCTATTTTAACCCAATGAGCCTTGACCTTCCTTACTCTAGAAGTTTCCTCCCTCATGGAATATTCCTCCACTAAAACTATGTTTTCCCACTTAAGCTCGCAACTCATGCCATCACGCTTGACTTGGTCAATTGTGGCCTTGTCCACTTGCATTTTAACTCCTTTCACACATGAGTGTGTGAATGATAGCTCCTTGGATGATCCTTGACATCAGAGGGGATTTGATTCTTGTTTATTATATGAATGGGTCAATTTACCCATTTTTATTCAACAAAATAAAATATAAAACTATAATGTTCCATTTTAGCTTAAGGCTAAAATTGGGAACATTATAGATTGACATGCTCTTCACGAGTCTTGGCTAAAAATCAGAATATCATCTAAGAATATTGTGAAAAAATATTCAATCAATGGTCTCAACACATCATTATAACTCCCGTGAATGCTGTGCATTACAAAGCCCAAATTTGATAACTAACCATTCAATCAAACCTTGTTTTGTCTTTAAAGAAGTCTTCCAAATATCCTGCTCAACAATCCCGATATGATGATAACCACTTCTCAAGTCCAACTTAGTGAAATAAACAACACCCTTCAATTTATCTAAAAATCACCAATATGAGGAAGTGATAATGGTTCTTCACCGTGATTTGTTTCCAACCTCTAGGTGTCACATCACATGTGCCATGTACATCACTACTTTGAACCAATACTAAAGAGGGATCCATAAGAGAGCAAAAGTATTTATCTAATGGCCTCTTTGTCAGCAAAATTTTAAATTGTTTCTTATATCTACATTTCAAAAATTTACATTCAATACGGCTCTTCAATGTTTGGAAGAGGTGCATCCCCGTCGCAATCAATCTCATGTTGGGTTCCTCTTTAGAGGAAACCCTTCAGGTTCCCGAACATCTTATTATATGTGTTAACAACTTCAACCAAATCATGCTTTAATGTTTACATCTCCTTGGAAAGCTTTAGATTCAATGGTATCTTTGGGTTTATTCATCAACAATACAAAATTATTACTAGCATTTACAAGCCTTTTCATTCACCTCACACTTACAACAGTATATTCATCTTCTTGTGATGTTAACAAAAGATATACTCAATTCCATATTTAAAAAATGATATTTTTTCTCATGACAATAGAATATATATTTTCTATCATGCATGGACTCCTAAGACAATTCCACATATGTCAATTGATACAACATCAAACTCCACCTCATCAATAAAGTTTGTAGTGATAGAAAATTTCTGGGCTTACATTTTCTCGTCACTTTCAATTTTGCATTGTCACATACCCTACCCAAAGGATAAGGTTTAGGATGAGTAGTAATTTATAAGTTTATTTTCTTGATAATAGATTCAAAAATAAGGTTAACTTGGGATCCACTATCAAACAAGGTATCAACTTTGGTACTTTTTGTAATGGCCCTTAATATGGAAGAGATCAATTCTTTCTTTATCATTTTAAAATTCAATAGGATTACTTTTAAGAACTAGTACTTGAAATAGAAGCTTTACCTTTCATTCCCATGGTTGCGTTATGGTCTCATCACTTGAATTAGATCCTAGATCTTCTTTGATTTGTTGCAAAGGCGCATTTTGTTTCCTTGTTGTTCAACTTCATTTGTCTCATTTTTGGATGTAATTTCCAACAATGGTTTTCATCATGACCTTTGCTTGAAAAAAGTTTTGCATGTGGGTTTTACTTCCTCTTTTTTGATCGTAAAATTATTTACCCTTCCTTTAAACTTCACTTTCCTTTGTCTCTAAATTTGGATGGCTTATTTCTAGTCCCTTAAGGAACATTCATATCTCTTGCTTCCAAATGAGTTCCCTAAACACATACTTCATCTAGATTGGAGGGATTAAATATATGAATTGCATGTAACAAATAACTATGTAGTCCTCCTCAGGCATGCCTTTATGGAAATGTAGTACCAAATAATGCCTCATTAGCGCTGGTTGGTCCCCGCAAAGGATCACAAATAGAGTTGGTGTCAAGTAGTGGACAAACACTTAGACAAAACAAAGCATTGCAAACAAAGTTGAAAACTATTCATATAAAAACATAAAATAATGCTTAATGAAGAAAATAAGTCAACAAATTAATATAAAAATGATCCCTTTATTGACTTGTGGTGGTAGAAGATGAATACTAAACACTTGAAGAGAATTCTGAGCTATGGTGCTCAAAAAACCTCAAAAAGGAGGTCCCTTTGCTCAATATCTTTGTAAGCTTCGCCTTCCGTCAAAAGAAGAATGAAGACACTCTCAATGGTGGACTCTTATTCACTCACTTAGATGATGGATTGCTTAGAAGAAACATCGAAAACATTCTAGTGCTCTTACATCTTCTCGCTTCAATAATGAAATGTGGTGTCTTCCGATGTATATTTTGTTAAGATAACATTACCCCTTGCTGGTTTTTGTTATTCCATGGCTTGTTTATATATAATTCTTTGAATCCATCCTCCTCTTGTTTCATGAAGGATAGGGACTCAAGAGTAGGACAATATGATTCCATCAGGGTTTCTACATTCTGAGGGTGACTCAAATTTGGTTGTCCTTGACCGGAACATTTCGTGAATCATCCTCGAATAATGGTAAGTGGTTCCGAATTTGTTGAGTCACACTTTTCCGACCGTGCAACTTTCAAAGAAAAATCTACATGGTCGTGATTTTGGCCTTCGTATGGTGCGGATCCAAATTTTAGTTAGGAAACCTTTAGAGAAGTTACATTTTTAGGACTTCCATACCGTATTCGCCTAGAAATTATTTATTTTCCTATTCTCTCGACAAATTTAGGTGTCTTTAGCGTGTAATATTTTCTAGTTTTAATAGTATCCCCCCGATGTATAAGGTTAGGAGCAAGCATACGTAGTACTAAATACATCATTTTTTTCTATTTTGCATCGAGTGTCTCGCAATTTATTTGACAAAGAGAATAAATTTTCATAGGAAATGAGTAGAGGAACCCCTTGGATTGAGGAAAATATAACCATGCTCCGAAGAAAACCCGATTGAAAAATAAAAGGTGCTTATATGAGTGGGGCGAGCATGTCCCATGCTCGTTATGATGACCAATGATGGATTATTATAAGACAACAAAGAATGATTTTGTCTAGTCAAACTCGTAGTAGTTGATATGCTAATGGCCGGTGATGATAATTTTTGATGCCGTCAAGGGAGTTTCTCAACAAATAGGCCGAATTTGTGCCCCCATGTGAAAAATGTGAAGCATCGTTCATTGAGGTGCTTATGTATGCATGAATATTTGAATTTGGGTACCTCTCTCGCATCACGATGTAAGAACTTCGAATGAGGTGCTTAGTAATACGTGGTATTCGACTAAATGAAAGACATGCAATGGTCACTAAGTACGGTACCACACCCTTACATGAAAACTCGTGTTTCTCTCGAATGTTAAGGGGCCTAATGAAATCAATGGGAAATTTTGATTCCCATTGTGCCAAATAAGAATGTCCATTAAAAGGGGGGATGCCTCCAAGGTACAACCTCCTCAATCTTGGAATATAAGTGTTCTAGTAGATAGGAATTAAGCATTAACTCCAGACAAAAAGTGTTGATCCAGGGAATCAAGAAATGGGATGAGAGAACGTTGTAACATGGTGGGCCAACAAGAAAATATAGCAAAAGCTTGAGATATCTATGTATATGGACAAGTAGGGGCCGAGGTCGGAGTCAATGGTTTCAAGTAAGGAAGAAATAAAATAAATGGCGGTAGGGATGGTCCCAGAGTAGGTAGAATTTCCAGGGTAGGTGTAAGTATGTTCTAAATAGCATGAAGGAGGTAAGTGGATAATGTGTAAGATCCAACTAAGGGTAACTAGACACTCGTCATCTAGGGTAAGACATGAAAATATGGGTGGGGATATTTTTCCTAAAAAATGTTTGTACACTTTCCAAAATAATATAAAGGTGGTTTGGATTTATAAACACCGAGAGGGGTGGGCTCAAAAACATGTTGACCTACATAATGATGTAGGGATGGTGTTGTTTTCTTAGGGTAGGGCCCCCATTGGCTAGTATCAAAGGTGGCAGTGTCAAGGAGGTAGATGAAGTGACACAAATGGACTATGTGAATGGAAGGATGATAAGAAAAATTTGGAACGCGATAGTGCATCATTCTCGATCCATTGAAAAATAAAAGGGGTGTCCTAGGAATTGGGTTGGTAAGAATTGAGTGAAGCAAAATGAAGGAGATATTCAAGGCATGCAACCGAAGTGGTTTTTGTGCCTAAGTACATGGTCATGGATCCCAATAGTATGTGGGCATCTATAACATGAGGTGATCTACGAGTTAGAAGGCTCTATCAAAGATGGGATGTTTACCACATGCATGGAGTGGTGGTGGTAAACATGGTCGAGATGATGGACCCTATGGTGCATTTTAGAGAAATGGTGTTAGACATGAAAAGCTTTGTAGGAATCTTATCATGCCGAGTGGTGAATGATACCTACACTATCACGCACCATCGTGGTGTTGATTGTGTCAGGTGTTCGTGGTGTAACCGTAATTTTAGTGGAAAATACCCCAAGTGAAAACATATTTTTTGAACATATGAGTAATCTCGAAATCAACCGAACAAGATGAATTAAAAATAATAGAAGGCGAACTCCGAAGAGATATTTGGGCATGGTATCCAAAATTAATTTGGGAAACAAATTAAATGGGGAGTACCATGATGAGGATGATGTGGTACTAACTCGTGTCTCTCACGCTTTGGAGAAAGGAGGTCAAGAGCTCCTATATTGGGCTTCGATAAGATGTAAAAAGGTATATATGGAAAAGGGGTCCCCATGCCACCTCATTTGCACTTCATATTTTTGGAGGCCGAGTTTGTCCAAAATTTGTTTATTAATGGGCAGTGCTCAAGGGGCATATGTACTAGAGAAGTGCGTCGAGACAAATAGGTGCGATATTGAAACCTAAGATTTGTCAATTTAGTAGTCTTAGGTTAGGTATGTCATAAAGGGTACCATGTATGACCTTTTACAAGAAATAACTCGATCACGCAAGAGATCTCTTTATTTAGGTGTGTGGTCCCCATGGGAATCGTGCTAACAATCATAATTTTTGTGTGGATGAAAGGAAAAAAACTCACTCGCACTAATGAAATGGAGACATCGCAACTCGACTCCCGCACCTCGCATTTTCTCGCGTGCATGGGTAAGAAAAGCGTGTGTACACGACACCCTTTTGTGAGCGCATGCATGGTCCCATATATGGGTGATGCGGCTTTCTCTCGTTTGTCAAACACGTGCACTACATGTTTGTTGGAATAAAAACATGTGACATATACATTCGTAATGGGAAAAGTCACTCGTTCGAGTAAATTTTGATGCGACCGCCTAGGAGGTTGTTTTTTGGCATTTTGGGCATCCCCGATGGCATGATGGGGATTATATGACAAGATATGGATTGGTAACCTTTGGAGGAGGTGGCCGTACGAGACCATGGGACTAGAAGGACACTAGTTGGGTGGGGGTTACTTAAGTTCCTTCAAAACTCCATTTTGAGGTCATAGGATGGGTTCCTTCATTTTTTTATCCGCTCGTGGGACATAGATCGACATATATTCATCATTAGGGGGAGAGATATGTTGATTAATGTGGCAAGAATATACATTTTGTGACCGGGATGGTACCTCACAAAGAGAGTTTTCGCACCCCCGTCGACTATATAGGTAGATATTTTGAGGTGGGCAGAGGGCATTGCGGGCCCAACCCCATCGAGGAGGGTTGATTAGTTTTCCTTCCATTTTAGATCTTGTATAGCAAGAAAATTGGCGATAATCATATGATCGTTAGGTTTAGCATCCCCCACACCAAGTGTCGTGGTCCTAGATTTCCATCTTTCATAGGGTGTAGGCGAGGAATGTTTTGAATGGGCCAGCTTTTTTGTATGGGGGTAGTCTCCCAATTGATAGAGGTTCGACAAGGAGGAGATAAGATTTTCTGCTATTCCGGTATCCTATGTATGATTATGTATGAAAGTATGATGCTATGACCATTTATAGCAATGTCTCCCGGCCCTACTAGGGACAATTGCATCACAAAGGCACCCCCGATCTCAAGGCCCGTGAGGTGGTGCAATCGGGATTACTAAAATGCCGAGGTGGAGGGTTGGTTTAGGTCTATTAGGACTCCATAATTTACCTAAGATGAAGAGAGAAACTTAGAGGTAACCACAAACCACTTTGGAATTTTGAATAAATCCTTCCAACTTCCTAGGCCCTCTCCTCGACCGAAATGTTCAATTTACTTCATATGTTAGGATAGGTATGGTTCTTAGTGGGGTATAAATTTATAGGTTTTCCTATATGAAAGAACACAAATCCATTGGGAATGGACTCATGTCAATTTCATTATGTTTCTAGTGATAGGATGAAATATAAAGAGGATCTTCTATAGGAAAAGGTAGGTAGTATATTTGAGTTTTTCAATCAAATCTATCAGAGGGTCACTGAGAGAGATGGAAAATGAAATACAAAGCATCAAAAAACAAGATGACTTATGAATGCCATTTAAGTGGAAAACATAAATGCTTATGATAGTAAAACACACCGCTTTTTGAAGTGAATTATAAGATAAATATTTATTCAAATAAACAAGAAGAAACAGTTTCAAATCATGATTGATAATATAATATAACTTACGAAACAAATAAATCACATCTCCAAAGTAAATAACATAGAATCCTTGCAGAATTCAACTTTGTCTTTCATTCACTAAAAATATATATCAAAATAAGTGTAGAACTTAATGTCTCTTCTTCCGAACCCTCCGACCAACCCTTTTCTTAACTACAATTACATCATAAATAGATAAAAAAAACTTCTATGCCCACCCTTAAAGAACCTAATTTTATCTAATAGGATTTATGTTTCTAGCTAATGCAATGAGAATAGAACTAAATTCTCGAAAATTAGGGACTATTTGACTAAATATCTTCCAAGCATATTTACATTAAATTCTCAAAGAAAATTGAGCAGCTTGAGTCATTATATGCTTCATTAAATTTACCAAGACCATTTAAAAAAAAGGCTTTTACTTTAATAACCAGTCAAAATGATGACCGTGTGAAAGTGCAAAACCGACGCTACACAACCTCCTAATTCATCCTCAAATACAAAACGTAAGGGGTAGTGTTTAGGTGCTCCATGGTTGAGGTACCTCTGGTCAATATATGGGTTTATTAATGACTTCAGATTTGTGTGAACATGCATGGACATGGAAAAGTCCTCATAATATTTCTTCCAACATATAAAGCCCCCAACTTTGACAATTTCATCTACAACCAAAACAACGCTATGAGAAAACACAACACCACTTGTTTTAATGGTTTTCTAAATAGTGAGGCTCCCGAATATCGTGATAAGATGGTGATGATTATGGCATAGTTTTGATCATGTTGTAGACTTTCTCAATCCCCCTTTCACGAAAATGAAAACTCTCCACCTTCACATCAAAAACTCTAACCGTAATGCTTCGCTAGAGGACAAAACTATTGTGTGAGATGCTTCTAAGCAACTTAAGAATTATGAATAGATATTTTTGCAAATTAGTCAAGAAAATGTAATCATCTTTAACCTCAAACCCATTAAATAAGCATACTTAAGAAAAATCAAAACTTCTTCTGCTTTACCATACTCTAGCATCCAAACTTTGTCGTCTTACCCAACAAGTCCAATTTACCTCTATCCTTATCCCGCATCTCTCTTAAAAATGTTTTTTGGTATCCCTTAACTACTTCATCATGGTAAGACTATTCATGGATATGTTATTTAGCTTCCTATGTAGTGAAGAGATCTATTCAACACATATCTATCTTTTTCCATGGTGGGCTCATACATATCCAAAATCTCACTCACCCTTTTCCTAGTCATCTAATCCTCGCTCCTTAAGCTCAAAATTTTCACTCTAGGCCTTTTTTCAATTACATCATAAACTTATTTAAGGTATGCCTCCTCATATGTATTTGTCTTCTCTTCCCGAATATGTATATTTTTGAAGGAAGATTTATTGACTTAGTTTTTGGAGCTTCTTCCTCCTTAATATTCTCTTTTAGTATATTTTATTTTTGCTTGGATTGGTTAACAATTGGTGTAGCCTAGCCACCGGTTCATCTTCACTAATTCTAGTTGTCTTTTCTAGATCAACTTTATTTAATTCCCTATTCTCCTCGTTGCAAATGTGCAATGACCATATGTGATCTTTTTATTTGCTCTCGTAATTCGTGCAATTTACTTATCTTTGTCATCAAGATTGTAATCTTCTAGTATGGTTTCCAAGGCTTCAAATGTTTTCTCCTAAGGGAAAATTTATAGGTCCATATATTTCTAGTTTAGTCCTCATATTTTTGTAGTGTAGCCCCTTATTTTTATTGTTGTACGCCTATAACCCCCATAGTTTTATTGTTGTGCCCTTACATTATTATCGTTAGGTCAACTAGGATTATATCGTGACCGTGAATCCCATATATAGAAAGGAGTTTTTTTCATTTGTATCATCCACGAAATATTAATTTATGTAATGTAAAGGAGGTTTCCACCTTGAAGTGGCTTATTTTTAAGGTGTTGATCTCTCTTTTCTTCTATTTGTGGAGATGGTTTCATAAAATTTGGTATCATAGCTTTGGATTCTAGGTTTTGCCGCTTCCAAATAAAGTCATCGTGGAATTTTCGCTATAAAATTTTCTACAAAGTTTCGTAAGCTGAAATTTTTATCAAGAAAAATATTCCATCCCGAGGAACTTTGTGTAAGAATTTCAGATCTTGGTTTGCAATATTTTTGGAGATATGATCTATGGAAGTTAGGGTTTTTTTAGGCTCCTAAATTTCATCTCAAAGAGGCGACCGTGGGAAAATGTCATAACTCTCTCTCTAAGAATCAGATTGGCATTCTATAATAAGTGTTTGAAATCACACGAACTTGAACTATAATAAGTGTTTCGTGAGTCAAGGGGGAATGTGTTGACACGTGACATGTTGTACAAGTGCACTCTACTAAACCAAATTCATAATTGTGTCATCAGGAGATTGCGCATAACTTTGTCCCGAAGTATCCAAAGAGGGAGACCTATGGCATTGGAAATAAGATTCAAAGGGCTACTACAAGACTGAATTTCAGATATTGAAGATCCAAAATCATAGAGATAATTTAGTTTGGAATGTCAAGCTCCTCAAAAGCAAGAAAAATGTGTGTATTTGTTTTTTCAAATTTCATAAGTCTTGTTTGAAAAATCAACATTGAAGTGATTCCAAGGGAATATTGAAGCATAGATATCGCATTGGGTTCTAAAATCTCCCCTAAAATAATTGAACACCAAGCAATCTCGGAATACTCTACCATGAATCATGAAGATGAATAAGTGCAACATGATTTATCAAAATTACAAGAGAACCGAACCAAATTCTCGCTCTCGCAAAGAGAAACAAAAAATGAAATGGAAGTTTTGAAGAAAATTGTAGTAGCTAAGGTAGATGGCATGGAAGCTAAGTTCGATGGTATAATACGGAAAAAATAAAAGAAAACATGGAATACATGAAGAATTATCTAAAAGCACACATGGAAGGTTTGAAAAGTTTATAAGAAATGATTCCTCGTGGTGAAAATATAGTAGAGGAAACTTATGATGAAAACAAAATAAATATTAATCATGATTTCATAAAATCTAATGTGGGATTTAAGACCCACCGTATTCCAAAGATCAATATGAGGATGTTTGATGGAAAGGATCCCGTAACATGGATACTATAGATGGAGCAATATTTTGATCTCAATAATGTGCAAAACACACAAAAGGTACGCATCAAGTAACTTCTCAGATGAACAAAAATACATTTGTATGGTATCGATGGCTTTTCTCCCGTAATTTTTTTTTACTTGGTCAATTTTGCGGGAGGAAATGGTAGCACATTATGAGGATACAAAGAGCAACACCTTCTTTAGCCACCTGATAAATCTCAAACAAAAGGGTTCGGTGGAGCACATTGAGGACTTCCAAAAATTGAATATAAGGGTAAATGATATTCCAGGGGAACACAATATTGATGTCTTCATGGGGACTTTAAAGGATAACATCCAAGATGAGGTTCACCTTTGGGAACCTAATTCATTGGAGAAGGCATTCAAAGTTGGCAAAAAAAATTGAATGTAAAATTATGGCGACAAGGAATCCTACCACTCACATATATAAAGATGGAAGTAAGAAAGAATCCTAATTCCACAACCTACAAGGTTGACACAACAAGAATTGGAAGAAAAAGAGTAAAAGGATTATTAGCTTGTGATAGAAAATACACTAAATGTCATAAGTGTGTTGAGAATGAATTATCTTTACATAACATTGTGAAGTGGAGGAATAAAATGAACAAGAAACTTCAAAATAAGAGGACAAAGCACCAGAACTGTACCTAGAGAAAGAAGAAATGAGTCCGACCATATCGTGTTATGCATTCAAAGGAATTACCACTCCTAAAAATCTCAAGATAGAAGCTCATATCAAGAAGAAAAAGGTAATAGTGTTTATTACTCGGGTAGTACCCATAATTTTATTCATCGTAAGGTAGCCGAGGAATTGAATTGCTTCCTATGCCTAGCACCATGATGTCAAATGATGGCCGCAAATGGAGGAAATATAAATTGCTCTATAAAATTCCATAATATCAACCTAAATAGGGGGGAATATGTATTTAATATCCCAATGATTTCCATTCCAATGGGAGGTGTTGATGTTGTAATAGGAGTACAATGGTTACAATCTTTGGGAGTGTGGATTTTAATTTGGAAGAAATTTTATCAAACTTTTTTCTCAAGGAAAGGAATTGGAATTACGGGGTGTATCGGCAGGGAAGCCGAGAAAGATAATGAGCTCTAATTTCATGACAAATCTTCCGAAGAAAGAACAAATTGGGGTATTTTCAAAATTATGATGACTACATGTTTCAACATCAAAATAATCTATTTCTCCGTATCTCCAAAAAGTATTGATAGTCATTCCAAGGTGTTTGAAACTCCCAAAGGACTCCCACCTATTCGTGATCATGATCATGTTATTAATTTGATTCCAATAAGTGTTCCTCTAAAAATTAGGCCTTAAAAATATCCATATGTCCAAAAGAGATAAATTGAACATATGATTGCAGAAATGTTAGAGGCCTCGTATAATTCAACGTAGTCAAAGTTATTTCTCTCGCTCCAAAGAGTATTGGTGCACACACATGATGGATCATAGTGAATGTGTTTGGATTATAGGGAGATCAATAAGCTCACTATTAAAGATAAATTTCCCATTCGTGTGATTGATGAATTATCGGGATGAATTGCATGCAAAAATTTATTTTACTGCTGGATCTTCTTTCAGATATCATCAAATTAGAATGAAGACTAAAGATATTCCTCGAAACAACATTTCAAACTCATGAGGATCATTATGAATTTTTGGTCATGCCTTTGGCCTTACAAATGCACCTTCTATATTTCAAGGGTTGACTTAATTCCATTTTCAAACCCTTCCTTAGAACGTTTTGTTATTATTTTTTGATGATATACTAATCTACATCGTGTCATGGAAGGTTCATGTTCAACATGTCGACAAGATGCTCAAACTAATTGGAGGAGAAAAAAAGATAGTGCAAAAACTCCAAATGTTTCTTTGGAGTACAAGAAGTGGAATATCTTGATCATATTGTATCTCATGAGGATGCTAAGGTAGACCCTAAGAAAATTAAATCCATTAAGTGAATGGAAAGTCCCCACAACCATAAAGTACTTGCGAGGATTTCGGTTACCGTGTATTATCGCAAGTTTCTTAAGAATCGTGGGAGAATATGAGCACCTCTAACAACATTGTTGAAGAAAGATGCATTTTCATGGACTCTTGAAGCAACTAATTCCTTTGAACATATTAAAGAGGAAATGTGCCTAGCACCGGTCTTATCTATGCTAGACTTCACAAAAAACCTTTATTGTGGAATCTCGATGCCCCAAGAAATGGAATTGTGTGGTTTTAATGCAAAAAGTGAATACCCATTGGTTTTGAAAGTCTTTCAATCAAAGGAAAGTATTTACAAAAATCTATTTATGAGAAGCTGAAATGTTGGAAATACTAAGGACTAAAAAAAAGTCAACCTTACCTAATGGGAAGACACTTCATGGTAAAAACTTATCATGATAGTATTAAACACTTTTTGGAACAAATATATCTTTAGAAGAGTAGCAAAAATGGGTCACAAATATGTTTTGTTATGACTTTGAAATAATCTACAAAAAGGGAAGCTAAATGTTGTTGCGTATGCACTCTCAAGAAAGGATGAAGAGGTGGAAGCATTACTTTGTGCCATTTCTATTATCCAACTAGATTGGATAACCAACAAAGGGATGAATGGAAGAAGGGAAAAGAAGTGTGGACACTCATTCATAAGTTGCAACAAGATCCTAATACATCTGATATATTTAGTTGGAAAAATGATTCCTATGGTACAAAGATCACTTATATATTTGTAAGAATTCCTGCCTAAACAAAATATTCTTTGAATTACACACTTCTCCTCTTTAGGAGGACACTCATGATTTTTAAAACTTACCACAGGGTGAAGAAAGAATTTTTGGGATAGCCTTAAATCATATTCAAAATTTTGTGGTAGAATGTTTGGTTTTCTCTGAAGAAAAATAAAGTTGAGAAAATTAATACCTCGGGTCTTCTACAACCTTTATCCATTCCAAGTCAACATTGGGAGGAGATTTCAATGGAATTTATCATAGCTTTACCTAAGTTCGAAGGAAAGAGTCTCATCATGGTCGTAGTAGATAGACTTACTAAGTATGCACACTTTTGTGCATTATCTCATCCATTTAAAGCAAGTACAGCCGCGATCGCATTTATGGAAACAATTAAAAAGCTACATGGAAACCCAAATATTATTGTAAGCGATAGAGATCCCATTTTTAATAGAAATTTTTGGATGGAATTATCTTCTTGTTTCGATACTCAACTAGCTCATAGCTCATCTTATCATCTTTAATCCAATGGTCAAACCGAGATAGTGAATAAATTTTTGGAAGGATATCTTCATTGTTTTCAGATTCGATAAAAAAACACAATGGGTCAAGTGGTTACTCAAGCAAATGGTGGTATAACACCTCCTTCCATACCGCATCAAAAATGACCCCATTTATGGAACTTTATGGATATCATCCACTAGCCATCACATCATCTTTAAGAGTAAAATTTTATAAGTTTCAAGTAGTGGAAGATCACATCAAGCATCAACAACAAGTTCTCCAAATATTAAAGGATAACCAAAATTTGAAAAACAAATAAAATGAAACAAATGTACATATCAACGTTTAGAGGAGAGAAGTTTTGATGTATTAGACTCGGGTATTTTTATGACTACAACCATACAAAGAAATGTCCCTCAAGCAAGCTAAGAAGGATAATAAATTATCGCCATAGTACTATGGTCCTTACAAGGTGTTGCAAAATATTGGTACTATGGCATACAAATTAAAGGTTCCCGCTTCTTCTCGAGTGCATCAATTTTTCCATGTTTCATGTTTAAATAAGGTTATAGGTGAAAAAATCTAGTTCAAACAATATTTCCAAAACTTTATGAGGAAGGAAAACTATATTAGAACCTAAAGAAGTCACGGAAACAAGAACTCGACATCTACAAAATAGATCAATTTCGTAGTTAAGTTCGATCAATTGTCTCATCTCTCATCAAGTGGAAGAACTTAACCACCGAAGATTCTACATGAGGATAAGAATTTTATACAGAAACATCTAGAGCGATTTCAAGCATTGAGGAGAACACTTTTTCAAGGAGAGGGGCATGTTAGGTCCCTATATTACTACTTTAGAAAGTAAAATTTGAAGGAAGAAGCGTATTTAAAGTTTGGAAACTCCTGTGAATCTTACTAGTCCCTAATATGCAAACTATAAAATGCGATAATATTTCCTTTGTAGAAATATTTATATTTCCAATGATTTTATATTATTCTATATAAAATTTTGGCGATTGTTAAGGTAAATTAATTTTGTATTGTAAAATTTTGGTGAATCATTTAATAAAAATGGAAATTAGCAAATTGTTTTTTTGGAAAAGGCATGGGAATTTATCCCACCTACAAATATTAGCCCATTAAATTTTCCCCTATAGTTGAGTCCCTTATTTTTTTTAGTGTATCTCTCTTATTTTTATTGTTGTACCCCCGTAACCCCCATATTGATATTATTGTACCCTTACATTATTATTGTTAGGTCAGCTAGGATTATATTATGACCCCATGGAGTCCTATATATATAAAGGAGGCTTTTTCATTTCCATCATCCAAGAATTTTTCATTTATGTAATTTAAAGTATTTTTTTCCCCCTCGAAGTGTCTTATTTATAAGGCGTTGATCTCTCTTTTATTCTATTTGTGGAGTTGGTTTACAACAAAAATTTTTTGCAATAGAACTAGTGAGTGGATTTTTTGGGACATCCACCACTTTAGGAGAAAAATGTAACCTCTTTCCTTTCTTATTTTCTCGACGACCGAACTATAGCCAAGGGTCTCTTCGTCGTAATCCTAGTTGGTGATTGTGTGCCTCTTTTTACTAATGAGGGTGTGTCCTTCTTCCTCGTGAGAGCTAGTTTGTGGTAAAATGTTAGCTTTTATGATTCTAGGAAGGCTTTCCATATTTTGTTCCTTTTATTAAATTCCTCTTAACACAAAAAATTATTCAAAGAAAAGTGGAAAAGACTAGGTTCCACTTGCCTCTCGTTTTCTTTGTATTTTTTCCTTCCATTTTTCTAAGACTTCCAAATAGATGTATGGGAAAATTCAATGGCTTCATCCCCGTAAAGTTCATAAAAATTAGAAAATGGTAATGGTATATGTCCCCAACCATTTCCTTACATGTAAATTATTTCAAAATGATTTCAAAACATTACTATAGGGCTCTAGTAAATACTCTTTAGGGACAATGACTACATACCCTTTATCTTTGTACTCAAGCTTCATAAAATCTGTAGTTCGAAATTTCAAGAGGCATACCCTTAAATACCTCTATCCTTGGAGGGTAATCTTTGTTGCTACCGATATAGTATATATTAAACTTGAAATTTGACTTCCCAATATTAACCTCCAACCCAAAAAACATTCATGGTAAATTCTTTAGTGAGTGGTACATTGTATCATTGTATTTTTTCACCAGAACCTAATGCATCCCACATGCTCAAAGGAAATTATAATTGTAGGGTTTTAATTGATAAAGGTGAGGTATTGAGGTCTAAATATAATAATTAAACCCCCCCAGTCTCCTTCCCTCAAGGGTTGACATGTGTTTTCATAGCAGAAGTATACTCTTAGGTTCCTAGAATGCAATCTTAGTGTAGGTTTATTTTCTCATAGCAAGTGAGAGATAAACGATAAAAAGGAGCTCCAAATTAAGTTTCATTGACAATTGAAAATGAGAAACCTATCAAAACCATTCAATTAACGCAAACCACCTCTCAAAACCCTAAGGAAACTATTGTTTTCTTAGTCTTAGTGCTAGAATTTGCAAACATAAGCACAATGCGAGAAGTGCAACGCATGGAAGAACAAAAACATCTTAGCCTTCGAGGAATGAGAAGAACATGTAAGAGGATTTAATTTACTAGATGGCATGGTGATTTCAATATTAAGGCTGAAAATAATAATTTTTGTGTTTGGAAATGATAAAAAACATAAAACACAATGCACAAGTAAAACACAATGAAATTGGAGAAAGTGGCAAAGATGTAGAAACCACAGTGGTTATGGAATTTAGGAATTTGCAGAGTTCCTAGATATTCTCTTAGATATGCTACAATTTGAAACTCATACAAAACAAAGGCTTCAAACAAGAAAATAGTTTTCACCTTGATACACAATTTTACCATCGGTTTGGGAAAAAAGGTACACATGTATATGAGTGGAACGCTCCCCTACTCCTTTTATGAAAAAACCTTCAATCACTACAGTGCTTCCGTTGAAGAAATTAAAATATGTGAGTTTTTTATGAAGATAAACTATGCATTAAAACTCCCAAGGTGGCCGAGTGACGATTTGATGGGAGATGATTGGGGATTTTAACTTGAATGATGAAGTGAAGCACCCGTAAAAATCATAGTGTTGTTATCCCAACCATTTTACTTATTATGATGTGATGACTGATCATGATTCAACATTCTAATCGACCCAAGCGACACTACAAAGTTGTGCTCATGATTACAAGACAAGACAACATGACCCACTCATGATATTTTGATGAAACGTGACCCTAGACCCACTTAAGTCAACCTATCAAGACATAAGTGGTTATTTTAATGAATTTTTACATACTTTGGCATACTTACAATGAATAATGAATATTTTATTCCAAAATAAGACCCAAAGCTTCGATCTTATACAATATCACAACCAAATCTTTACATACTTTTCATAACTTCTGAAAGATAAAAAAAATTCATGACTACTATTTGTGGGTCAATGTATTTATTTTTTACTTTAGGAGTTAAGGATATTTGAGTATTGACAATATTAGTGTTTTTTATGTCCCTATATCCGTACCTCTTCTACTTCATTTTCAGAGGGAACTACTCGAGGATTATTTTCAAGATCATTTGATCAAACAATTCTTCAAGAAGAACCAAACCTTCTCGAATTGGGTTGTTCTTCAACTTTATAACATCCTTAAATACTATATGATTTACAAAATCATCCAAATATGAACCCGAATTATGTTTTTCATCTCCCCATAACAATTTTCGATGTATATGTGAATTAGAAAATTATTCAACATTTGTAGAAAAATAACATGTTTTTTATAATCTTTGAACACTTGCCAACACTTCACGTTATGAGGGACTCGATAGCTCATCTTTTGAATTGTATTTCAAATTTCCTATTAGGATAAAAAGGAATCCTAAATGTATTAGGTGAGGTGGCCAATACATCAACAATTGCATTATGTTCTCTAAGAATCAATGACAAATTATATTCAGAAACATTTGCAATATTTCTAGGACAACATTTATAGGAAAACATTTCTATAGTCTCTCATCATAGGATGTTTTTTTTGATACACACCTTTGATTTGGTTAATAACCAAATTTCCGAATCCCCATGGACTTAAATTATTTTTTCTCCCAAACCTTTCAAAGTTTTTATTCCTATAATCAACGCTTCATATTTATCCATATTGTTCGTGCGTACAAAGGCTAATTTGTAATAACATACCCTTCATTTTGACACACTTGGGCTCATTATCCACATGCCATATAGAACCCCTTATTTACTAACTTCTCCATGAAAATACATGTTTCAAAGGCCCTCTTCATCTTCATTTTGTTCTTATTTTATTTCCCGCAATTCACTTACAATTGCCTCTAATTTTTTGTCAATGTTCGAACATCTTTCTCCTCAAAACAAAGATCATTATATAATATCAAAGAATCCATATATGAATGCACTAAATAAATAGGATGGTTATTAGGCATTTCCTTGTCA
The DNA here is from genome assembly GCA_034641835.2 of Pinus albicaulis. NCBI lineage: Eukaryota > Viridiplantae > Streptophyta > Pinopsida > Pinales > Pinaceae > Pinus > Pinus albicaulis. Next base: position 967,330,648 of record CM076574.1, read on the forward strand.
CTTACCATGTAATTCATCAATATTTCTTAAGATAACTTCCTCAAGTCGACTAAAAATAGGAATTTCAATATGTCGTTCTTATCCGTAGAGTACCCTTCAATTTTTCATACACTAACCTTCACAACAACATACCGAACTTTGGAGGAATTTCAGCCAAAACTATGTCCATTACTAAGCTCTTTTATGTGATTTTAGTGAGAGATAATACCAAATCCTTGCTCAAACCCAAACATTTTACCTTACTTGAATCGTAGGAGAAATATCTTGTGATGCCTCATGGCACCTAAACCAGTTTTTCTATGACAACCTTTCGCATTGAGTTGTGTAATGAAATATAAATCTAACATTGCATTGTGTAAAATCAAATAATTCACATTCAAACTAACATAAGAATGTGCGACATCTCCATCTTGATAATCCCCATCAACATCTCGACCACAAATAAGTTCAAGATGATCATCATTCAAATTGAAAGTGCTAAAACTTCTCCTACCTTCAATACTTTGGAAAAAATTAATATTACAACTAGCTGAAATCTAATTAAGAATATTACAGTCCTACCCTCCCAAATGTTTCTTGTCCGCAAGAAAATGCAAGGATAGATATTATAAATCATCCCCTTCTCCTCCTGTAGCATCCTCATCTAATAAGCTCCTCCACTAAACAAGATTATCTCCAATCAATTTGTCCCCTAGTTGCTCCTCCCAAGTGTGCAAGTCATCCTTTGGTGATAAAACCAAATGGCTCTCATATTGAATAAGTGGGATATATATGGAGGCAAATAAATGTTGTCCAGAGGCCTTCTTGAGGCATGGAATCTGAAATTTGTTAGGGACCTTAATCCCCATTGAGAAGATCCAATCCCCATGATATCATCCAAACAAAGTGGATCACCCTCCAAAATGGTAGCTCATAGGAAAAATCTTCCATCTCTTGCTCCTGCAATGTACATGGGCTGTATGGCTGAACATGATAGAGAAAATTTTCCATCCCACGTTGTCTTTATCTCCATTTGTGATCTGTATAGAGCTGTTGCTGATTTTGGGATGAAATAATGTGGCCCTCAAGAGGAAAAAAGGCAACTGGACTCTCAAGGATCCACTCCTTGGTTCTACAAACCCTGCTTGCCCAAGCCATTCCACATATAGTGGATCAAAGACACAACTCTTACCATGTACTGTTGGTAAGCTAGTGATGAGATCCATAGATGAGCTCTACCTTACTCCTGGAAAAATGAGTGGCTAATAAAAACCTTGAAATATGGTTGTTTTTCTCAGCAAAATCCCAAACTACATCACGACATGCTCAATTCCAAAGCCACATGATAGAATATTGCTATCCCACTGTTTCTACCTCCCTTGCAGCTGCTTCTGCTTAGAAAAATATTGAAGTTTATCGAGTTCAAAGCCTTTTCCCATCTAAAACTTCCCAAATTTGGCCAAAGCATGCATAAATGCTAACAAAACTTTGCTATATATGGAAGACTCCTTCCTATGTGGAAGTATCTTTTGATCCTCAAAGGCTATGGAGTTGCCCCTTTGCACCATGATTGTGCCACCATCTACTCCTGAAACATCATGCAAGGTATGGGAGAAAGTCAACCCATATTCTCCTAAGAGTAACAAAAGCAAAAATGACTCTTGTTGCCTCCTCATATCATCATCATACAGGTCATGGAGTAAAAACATGATGACTAGCATGAAATATATCACATCAGACCAATATGACCAAACTCCCTGTTGCCACATCACATGAGTGCCATACCATGTCCCAAAAAATAACACACCGCGTTCCTGCATAAATCCAGATCAAGTCATCGACTCGAGCTCTCTCAACACAATCTTTCTTATTCTATCTTCTCTAACAGCTTCGCTATGTATAAGTCTCCTAGTTCAGCTATTCAGCCGTTCATCTAGCTTCTACTAAAAGAGATAGTTTCTTTTATAGAGGAAAAGGAGGGTGTTGGGATCCCTACAAAGGTGGGAGGGATTCCTATCCTTTAGGAGAGTTCCAAGGGAGGTGGAAACTACTAACTAAAGGAAGGAGTCCGTGGTTGTTTCAATTCAACCACTCCCAATGACTCATCCCCGAGGTGGTTGGAATGGAACCTCCACCTCTATTTTTAAAAAAAATTCCATAAACAACTTGGCGCGGGTGTCTAACTGGCACAGAGCACCAACTGGCATGGGCTCAGTGTTAAATTTATTTGTCAGCGTGAGGGTGTAACTCGCTACTCGCACCAAGGCAAAATATGGATTTTTACAGCTCTACTCAAGGAAATGTCAACACGAATAATGTTGCTATCATCAAAAGGGATGCAAGGATGGTATTTTCAAAGCATGACACTGCTTATTAGTCATAGAAACGACCCTCCAATGTGCGATTTGGGGATTGCAGGGACAGTGACAAAATGTTGTGTAACAACCTTATATATATCGTTTTGGTTATGCTAAATGGGTGTCTCTTCACTAGGGATGACTTGACTTGAAGGAGGCCGACTTGAGAAGTTGGGAGAAAAAAATTCAAAATTTTCTCTTTTGAAACCTGTAGAAATTTATATAACTGATATGTTATACATCTGAGATTCTCCTGATCACACACTATTTGACTTCATGCACAATATAGAATCTCTTCTACCATTGATCATTAATTGCGGAAATAAATAAAAAATCGCATGCGCACAATAAAACCATAAACATTCACACATATGAACACAGTATTTTATGGGAAATCTTAAAGCTGAAAACCCCCAACTATCTTTATATCATATGTCATAGAGATCATGTAACAATCATTATACAAAGCTCCTCACAAGCTCTTAGTACAATCTCCAATTGCTACACACTAATCAGGTCCAATCTAGCAAAACACATGCTCCAAGCTCTGCCACCTTCTAGCCTGCCTCTACTGCACAATCACTGTTGAAGAATGACTCTGAATGAACTCGAATTGGTCCAGGCTTGCTCACGCAATCCTCATTGGCATCTCCAACCATGTGTGGTGCAAACTCATTCAACACTATAGTCACAACTGATAGTCACACTGCTCTTTCACCTACCTCTTCACTGGTCTCCACTGAAACTGTCCATGCACTGTAGTTAACTGATGTATTATTTAGTTGATTAATGAGTTAATAATTAGTGAATTAATTAATAATTAATTCACATCACTCTCACTAGTGTATCAATCATTTAGACTAGATACAACTAGCTCAACTATGTCTAACTAAGTTAAACTGAACACAACTCCACCAACTACCTCAATAACTCCACCAAACTCTGTCACATGAGTTCTAACTGAAGTCTCCATGCAATAGCTCCACTTAACCCTCAGGAATAGCATAATTCCTTCTGTCAGCTTCTGTGCCACATCTGTTCACTTAACTGAAGTGCTCAAAGAGAATAAGATAATGTTTAGAGTCCAAATATTATTAAGAGCTAATAATATTCGACATATCTATTTTTAGATTGGAAATCTAAAAATAGATTCCGCCTAATATGTCTAAAAATAGAATTCCATATATTTTTCCAACTTGACTAACCATCCAAAAATAGCATCTTGCAACTCATAGACTATGATCGACATGTCTAAAAATGTTGATAATCTAAAATAGACTGCCAAAATAGCCTGTGGGCCCACTTAGTGAAGGCGACTCTTTTCACTAAGCTCATCATCTTGTTGCAATCTCAACACTCCCTCTCAACAAGATAGGGATTATCTGCCACCCTGATCCTGCCCCTGTGGTATTCGAATTTTCTCCTGGTGAGCGCCTTCGTCAAGATATCAACATCTTGATTCTCCGTAGGAATGTAAGAAAGTAGCATGATCTTCCGCTGCACACAATCTTTGATATGATGATACCAAATGTCAATGTGTTTAGATCTATCATGAAATAATGGATTAATCGAGAGTTTGATGCAACTCTTATTATCACAATATATCACAGTAGGATTTAAGTGTGAACCGAACAACTCAACCAGGATCTTCCTCATCCATATAGCCTCGCATGCAGCCAAACTCGCTGCCATATACTCAGCCTCTGCTGAACTGAGTGCCACGGATCTCTGCTTCCTGTTGTACCAAGAAACTGTTGTCGACCTGATACTGAAAATCCCTCCAGATGTGCTCTTCATCTCATGGCTCCCACCCGTATCCGTGAAGCCACAGCTGTAGCCACCCCATCCGGGATCACTGCACTATAACTATATCCCGATGTGCCTCTGATATAGCGCAATACATGCTTGCATGCCTTCCAAAAGAGCTTGGTAGGCTTAACCATAGCTTGCGAAAGCTGGTTAACTGCATAGCATATATCGGGTCGTGTATTGACAAGATACATAAGCGACCCCACCAACTGTCGATAGACAGTGGCATCCACTACCTCCGCTGAAGTAGCATCCTCCTTCCTCCAACCACCAGGAAGAGGAGTGTCAACAGGCTTGCAGCCATGCATGTTGAACCTCTCCAGAATCTCCCAAGCATACTTGCTCTGAGAAACAAACAGTCCTCCACTGTGCTACCAAATTTCCAATCCTAGGAAATAATGAAGGAGGGTCAAGTCCTTCATCTCAAAAACCTTTGCAAGATCAGCCTTGCATGAGTGTATCAACAGTTCATCACCCGTATAAATCAAATCATCTACATAAAGTACAATGATCAGCAACTTACCCTCCACCAATATTTGGTATAGGTTCGGATCCGCCTCACTCTTGGAGAATCCAAGTCCGGTGAAATAACTGTCTATCCATGTGTACCAAGCACGAGGTGCTTGTTTCAACCCATACAACGCTCTCTTGAGCCTGCACACATGCGAGTCGTTGCTGAAGATCTCAAACCCCGGGTTGTTCGAGTACACTTCCCCACTACTCTGTTTGTGAATGCAGTCTTCACATCCATCTGATGAATGTGCCACCCCATCTGCGCTGAGAGAGCAATAATCGTCCGTATGGAAGAATACCTTGTGACAGGTGCAAAGGTTTCCTCATAATCGATCCCCTCAATATGTGAGAAGCCTCAGGCAACAAATCTTGCCTTGTAATTCTCCACACTCCCATCAGCTGCTTGCTTCACTTTGTAGATCCATCTCGAACCTACCACTGATTTCCCTTCCGGCCTTGGGACAATCTCCCATGCACTGTTTCTAACAATCGAATCATACTCTTCCACCATGGCATCTAATCATGCGGGATCCTCCATAGCTTCCTCGAAAGAGGATGGCTCTGTCATGATACACTTGCTCATGAGAGCCATGTATCCAATATACTGGTCAGATGTCTGTCTCTGTCTGCGCTGTGATGTAGGTGCTCCTACAATCTTCTCTGCATCCTAAATCAGTTGCTCAGCTTCTGTAGTGCTCTTTCGCCCTTTGATGGTTGGCACTGCATGAGTGGTCTCTTCCACTCCATGAACCTCCTCTTGTGTCTGATCCACATTCTGAGGCTCATCCTTAGGAACTAATAGCTCCTCATCTGCATGCAAGTGTGGCTCCCTCTCAAGCGAACACTTCATGGCTTTCTCCTCATGAAATTTGATATCCGAGCCAGACAACAGCCTTTAAGGACTGGCCCTGAAAATACTACTACCGATATACGTAGGTGTATCAGCAGTACCCCAAAAATATCCCAACCTCTCAGCTCTGCTCTAGCCTTCTTCCCTGCATCCTTCGGCCACATGAATGTAAATGTGGAACTAAAAATCCTCCAAATGGGAAGACAGGGTTTTTACCGTAAAATCGCCTCCAGGCTCGATGCCAGCACTTGTAGACAAATAGCTTTGTACATCAACAACAGTATTGCATGCCTCAGCCCACAAGTGTATGGGAAGGCCCTGATCATGCAACATCGCCCGTGCAGCAGCCACGATCGTTCTGTTCTTTCGCTCCGCGACCCCATTCTACTGTGGGTTATGAGGTGCTATGAGCTCTCTTCAAATTCCTTCTGCGCTATAAAAGTCCTTGAATTCGCAAGAGATGACTTCACCACCATTGTCGCTCCTAAGAGCCTTCACCTTCTTCCTTGATTCTTTCTCCACCAGTGCCTTGAACTCACATAACTTTGAGTATGTCTCGCTCTTCTTCTGCATGAAGAAGATCCAGCACTTCCGAAAAAATTCATCAATAAATATCACATAGTACCTGTGCTTTGCTGTCGAAACTACTAAGAAAGGTCCACACATGTCTGTGTAATTCTCCCAAGGATCGTCGTGGCACGACTATTCTTCTCATGAAAGGTGGCTTTCACAAATTTTCCCAAAGTACATCCCTTGCACTGATCTAACTACGCAAGTGTACCTTTGGGAAGCCCGGTAGAAATCTCCTGCAAAATTTTCAAAGCACCATGGTGAAGATGGCCCAATCTCCTGTGCCATAGCTCGCCCTCATCCCGGCTCACCACTCCTTCTGCCTTGCCTACCATTGATGCGCAGCCATCTACCTGCAATTGATAAAGGTTCCTAACTCGAACCCCTATCCTCCAGGTTTCACCAGTTGCCTTATTGCGCAGGAAAGCCTTTCCTTCGCTAAAGACAACATCATATCCCTTGTCTTCCAACATAGCCATAGAGATAAGATTCTTCTTCAATCCTGGAACATGCATCACTTCCTTCAATACGAAGGGTTTACCAAACTCCCTCTCAAAGGAAATGGTACCGATAACGGTCACACTGTATCTACCATCATCGCCCATCTCGATGTGCACTCCAATATCTTTCTCATCCAGATCAGTAAACAAATATTTGTCTCTGGTCATGTGAAAAGACGCACCACGGTCAAGAAACCACACTGAACCCATCATACTTGAGACCAAGCATGTGATCAGTGAAAAATCCAGCTCAAACTGCGAGGCTAAGGCCTCTCCAGTTGTAGATCTAGCAGCCTACTTATTTTTCTTCTTCTGTGGAAAATTAGTGGCGTAATGTCCGTGTTGGTGACAATGAAAGCACTTCACCTTGGACATGTCCTGCTTCTTACCTTTCGCACCAGATTGAGAAGAATTCTTCTTGCTCTTCCCCTTCCTTGCTTTGGCAGCCAAATCACAATTTTATTCATTTGAATTCTTTGATGAAGATCCATCCATGGTACTTTGCCTCATCTCCTCTTGCACAAGATCCGACCAAAGTCGCTCTCATCCTGGAAATTTCTCTTGACCATTGATAGAGTCCTGATAGGAATGCCAACTCTTCGGAAGCCCAAGGAGACCCAAGCTCACCAAGTCCTCGTCATCTACAATAACCCCCACACTTCCCAGCTCATCCCTGCATTGGATGAACTTCGTGAGGTACTTGGGCATACTGTCGCCTTTCTCCATTTTTATGTTCCTGAATTTATCCTTGAGTGCCAACTTCCTCTGGTCGCTCTTGCTTTGGAATAAATTTGTCAAAGCTTTCCACATCAAGAATGGAGAAGCTTTACCATGAAGGATAGACACTATGTGATCCTTCACACCCTCCAACAAAATCCTTCGACATTTTTTTGTCTTCTTTTTCCATGCGTCAAGTGTGGCAGCATCGCTAGAAGCAGGTTTTGGAATTTCTGCATTTATGAACTCCTTCAACCCATTGTCATCCAGCACCGCCTCCATCCTATCCTTCCATGCAATAGAATTTGAGCTGCCCTCAAGGGCATACTCCAATCGCAATCCGTTGAAAGACATCTCAACTTCGACACCAAGAAAACACTGCTACAAATTCGAATTCCACCAGCACAAAACTCAATCGCTTAAATGTTTTGCAATTGCTCCAATGATCAATATCGCTCTGATACCATGTAGAAATTTATATAACTGATATGTTATACATCCAAGATTCTCCAGATCACACACTATTTGACTTCATGCATAATACAGAAACTCTTCTACCATTGATCATTAATTGCGGAAATAAAAAAAACAATCGCATGCGCACATTAAAACCATAAACATTCACACATATGAACACAGTATTTTATGGGAAAGCTTAAAGCTGAAAAACCCCCAACTATCTATATATTATATGTCATAGAGATCATGTAACAATCATTATACAAAGCTCCTCACAAGCTCTCAATACAATCTCCAATTGCTACACACTAATCAGGTCCTATCAAGCAAAACACATGCTCCAATCTCTGCCACCTGCTAGCCTGCCTCTACTACGCAATCACTGTTGAAGAATGGATCTAAATGAACTTGAATTGGACCAGCCTTGCTCACGCAATCCTCATTGGCATCTCCAACCATGTGTGGTGCAAAATCATGCAACACTATAGTCACAACTGATAGTCACACTGCTCTTTCACCTACCTCTTCACTGGTCTCCACTGAAACTGTCCATGCACTGTAGTTAACTGATGTATTCTTTAGTTGATTAATGATTTAATAATTAGTGAATTAATTAATAATTAATTCACACCACTCTCACTAGTGTATCAATCAGTTAGACTAGATACAACTAGCTCAACTATGTTTAACTCAGTTAAACTGAACACAATTCCACCAACTACCTCAATAACTCCACCAAACTCCGTCACATGAGTTCTAACTGAAGTATCCATGAAATAGCTCCATTTAACCCTTAGGAATAGCGTAATTCCTTCTATCAGCTCCTGTGCCACATCTGTGCACTTAACTGAAGTGCTCCAAGAGAATAAGATAATGTTTATAGTCCAAATATTATTAAGAGCTAATAATATTCAACATACCTATTTTTAGACTGGCAATCTAAAAATAGATTCCGCCCAATATGTCTAAAAATAGAAGTCCATCTATTTTTCCAACTTGACCAACCGTCCACAAATAACATCCTGCAACTCATAGAATATTATCGACATGTCTAAAAATATACATAGTCTAAAAATAGACTTGCGCCAAAAATAGCCTGCGGGCCCACTTAGTGAAGGTGACTCTTTTCACTAAGCGCATCATCTTGTTGCAATCTCAACAAAACCGACATGAAGAACATGACTTATATTAATCATTTCAAGGGCTAAAAGAAAATTACATGAAGAGCATGTCTTACATTTTCATTATATATATTTCAAGGACTAAAATATTAATTATGAAGATCCACCATAACTACAAAATCCAACACTATGGAGGTATCTTCAAGGATCATTTGAAGTCCCCTATCTATATTTATTCAATATTTATCAGATATGAGAGTACCAATGCATTAGAATTGAAAGCCCTAGAAGATGGACTATTGATTATCCAGACTCAAGGCTACACCAACGTTATGGTGGAAGGATATTATCAACTCATTATAAACATGATCTACAAGATCCTGCATGGCACCTAGATTAGAAAAATATCTCACAATTTGAGACTTGAAATCCTACTCATACAAGTAGTAGCATTCCTTCCTTCCATTTATATGATCATCCCTACTGACATCAGAAGAATTGAAAATAAAATAAAAAATAAATTAGTCAATGAGGGATGCATCTTGTCATCTTTGCAGATCTCCTCCTCATAGAAATCCTTTGAATAATCTCCCCTCAAGCAAGAATTCTAACTAATAGCTATATGGGAAAAATCTCCCTGTTCAATCTCTTTCTATTTATTCCTTCATGCTCTTTGTCTATATCTCTTAGTCTATAATTGGCCTATGTGTGTAGCAGTCCCTCCCACCACCTTGGGCTTCCCAAGCTTATGGGAGGTGTTACCTTTAATTAATTTGACCTCCATGGTATCATTATGGAAATGGAATTAAAAACTTTCCTACCTTCCCAAATTTAGTGGAATTTAACTTTGATAACACCATTACATCTAACTCATCAAGATATTTACGATGATATAAACATTGCCTCTATCTAACTCCTAGATTGAAATTTGTATCCATTTAAAGTTAAACCAACTAAATGGTGCCACATGGAAACTATGCAACCAATGAGTTATCACTTTTGCGGTCTAAATTTTTAGTCTGAGATAATAAGGAGACCCTATACCTCCCCGAAAGTTAGAAAATAAATTGTTGGCACTTTCCACATTAATTAATGGTTGATACCTCCATCACATATTATAGTAAAAACTCCCCAATCAAGGGTATGTCCATCATGCCCGACACTAGACAGAAGGAACATATGGGAACTTACCCATTTGGAGATACCAATATTGATGTCCCACCTTTTGTTACTTTCACCAAGAGACAAAATTGACGCTCATGAATATTTCAATGCCATGGTCTAGGATAACATGGCGCATCAGGTGGCACTACCTGGGCATCCACATGTTCATTAGGAATCCACATGATATGCTTCCATGTCATCCTATCTTTATAGAGTCTTGCTGACATCACACTAATATCAAACTAATGTCACCTTGCCACGTATCATCCTATACTAGTGCCATGCTAAAACCATCCACTTGGCCCTCTAAAAGGGTGATTTATGCCTACCATGTGTCATGCCAACAACGTGCCATGTCATGAACTTTACCATGTCATTATGCCTGCATGGTGTCCACATGGTTTTAGTTAGCCCTCATGGCATCTGCCACATCAACCTGCTTTGTAAACCACAAGGTTGTGCCCTTCATGTTATTTCATGCTTTATTGTTCATAAATAGAGGGGATTTATGTCACACTCTATGTCAATCATGCCCAGATCCAACATTGTTCAACTGATCCCAATGATAATTGATGGTGCAACATGAACTTTCCCATCATTTAACATTGAACATTGGTGCCATGATTTCTATCTAATGTTGTAAAAACCCTAATTAAAAATCCACGTAAAAAATATAAGACAAGGTCATGGGACACGTATTCCAAGCTAAATGGTGTGAAAGACATCCTAGTGGGTGTTCATTTCGGTTTATTATGGCTAAGGGAAATAGGCAAAGGCAATGAAAAAGGCTTTGGAAAGGCATGAGGCATTGATTGGAATTTTATTTATGAAATAATGGAAAATAGGAGAAAAGGGACGTGAAGGGTCACAGGTTTCATGTCAGGAGGAAAACGAAGGAAAATACTGGAAATTGAAGAAAATAGAGGCCCCGTCAATAAAAAGGCTTATGAGGATCAGTGGGCGCTATTTTTCTCAAACCTTTTGTTAGTTCAGTTTTGGATCTCTCTCTCTCTCTCTCACTCACTCTTGGATAGCTATAATTTCTTTTGATCACTTTGGTATTGGATCAAGAGAGGAAAAGAGGGAAAGAGGAAGGAAGGAGCAAGAAAGAAAGAGCAGGATCAAGCAGCTACAACAAGGTTCTTTGCAGGTATTGATTTTCATGTGTGATTTCCTTGCTAGATTTGGCATGCATGGTATTTCATGTGGTTATTTTATGTCATGGCATGGGTTTTGTAAGGAATGACAGTGTTTTCAGCCTAGCATTGCCATTTCCAGATAACCTTGATGAGATGGGTTCTCATGTTTGGTTGAACTGGATTTCTAGATGGATTCAAAGCTGAGTGAGGTGGATCTCCGAAATGACAAACATATGGCCTAGTGATCCCTAAAATAGACTATGGATAATGGTAAATCTAATGTCGTAGTGACTCCTCAACCCAACTATGGTTTGCGATAAATCCAAGATTGTGTGCTTTGGTGGGCCTATGAATCCTTGCCGATGAATGGCAGGATGTACGGTAAATACAAGAGATGGGTGCTCTTTGTTGGGCCTAGTAATCCTGAGATGGGATGTACGGAAAATCCTAGAGAGTGGTCTCGGTGTAGGGCCTAGTGATCCCTATATCAGACTGTGGATTATGGTAAATCTTGAGATACTAGGAGGCAATAAAATTACTCATGGTGTAGGTGGAGAAATGATAACTCTAATAGAATCCATGCTTGTTTGGTTCTTTTTGGTTGGTTACAAGTCCCACATTCATGCTTGGAATATGGAATGGGGGTGATTTGCTGAAGAGAGATTTGGATCAACCAATATATGGTCGGGTGGAACGTGGTAGTCCCATTCCTATTTGGTTTTTACATTCATTGATGAGAAGTTCATTCCCTTAGCATTTGATGTGTAAATGCACTAGTTTATATGAGGATCCTATGGCTGATGTATCCCTAATATTTCTATCATTTTTATGCTAGTTATGAGCATAATTTACGATTTATCAGTGTTTACATGATTGGGCTTTCATGGCTTTATCGTTGGTTAAGTATATGTTACATGCATGGTGTATTTATTATTATACAATGTGCTCTTGATCTAGATATAATTCATGGTTTGATCAATTCCATGTTATTATTATGGATGCATGAGATAATATGTGTTGGTTGCAACAAGTATGACAGGGAAACAAGCCTTCTTGATGAAAATATGATGAAACTAATGTAAACAGTGACAAAACTATGCATCTATGACTTACAGGTACTATGTATGCAAAGTGTTTGTAAAAATGAATAGCATGTGTTGGAAATTTAGACCCCATTTCCATAATTGTACCATTGGAGTTGGGTCATACATGGTAATTCAGCTCATGTCTACCTTGATGATTATGTTAAAGTATGTAAATGTGGGGAGGGGTGCTTAAATAATGGTACCAGAGCTGACAAGTTCAAACACTTGGACTGGATGGGGTCAATGAGTACAACCGATTTCATTTTTGTTATATATTTTAATTTTTATAGTTTCAGAAGCTGAAAATTTTCCCACATTGATGGTAAATCCCATTGAGAATGTGGTTAAAATTTCAGATATTGATTCACCATATTTTAGAAATTATGATACGAGGAAGATGACCTTTCTGAATGTACCTCTAAATAGGTCATGTTGTAATTTCTGCAATAACTTATCCTTTGTAGGCTTTTACAAGCTGAAAAATGGTCCACATTGAGGGGACATCTGGATGATAATGTGGTATGAATTTTATATATTGAGTCACTATATTTTAGGATATATGAGCAAAGTAATTCGAGCCTTCTGCATGATCCTAAAATCAGGCCTCAAATAGGTCACGTTGGAATTGTTGTTATAACTTTTCTTCTGGGCGCTCTGAAGAGTGGAATTTTTTTCCCACAGTGAGGGGAAATCCCATTGATATTGTGAGAAACATTTCAAACATTTAGTCACTATATTTTAGGATAAATGATAAGTGGAATTTGACCTTCCTGGATTCCCCTTGAATTGTGCACCAAGTAGGATTGTGTTGATATTTTTGTTATAACTTTTCTTCTATGAAACTTCAGAAGTTGAAATGTGAACCATGGTGAGGGAGAGTCCCACTGGTCATATGTTTCAATTCCCATAAATTTTTGTACTGCAATTTAGGATATATGCATTGAATCATTTGCTATATTAATATGCATGCAAAGCGTTTGATGAAAAGCTTACATGCTTCAATGATTAATTGCATACAAATTGTTTGATAAAATGTCCTAATGAGTAGGTTGTTTGTGGTTGGGGACAGTATTGATGTGTAATAGTATTTTTGTAGCTAATATATGTTTACTTTTTCATCCAGGTGGATATTGGTGGCCACCCACCTATTCCACATAGACCTCCAGTTAGTTTCATCGGTTTCCTTCTTTTATAGCAACATTTACTATTTTTAGCAGTTTTTCGGGTCTTGAACTTCCAGAACAATTTTGACCCCCTAAATGGAATTTTTTTAAGGTCTATAGCAGGCCCATAGCCCATAACCATAGGTAAGGGCATATAACAAAACCTATATTACTTGGAGAGATATTTCCAATGATATATCGTATGTGCCAAATGAAGATAATATGACCAAGTTATGACCCCAGGATGTTGGTTGCCTAACTAACCCCAACAGGGCCCACAAACTCTTTGTGTTTCATCTCTTGGATTTTGGTTTTGGTTTTTTATGGTTTTCCTATGTTGTTCAATAGTAAAAAGGCCATTTAGTCTCATTGTAACACATTTCACAGGCTTGTAGCCGCCACATATCTTCTCAGAGATAAGCTACCAGTGCCCTAGCTAGTTTATTTCCATTATGTCTGTAAGAATATTTCAGTTATTTGATTTTAATGAAATGAAGTGTTATTTATACTACATCTTTTCCTTTATGTGTATTTATGTATTTTATTGCATTCCTGGATAAGTTTGGATCAGTGGCATCAAAGCGATCTTCTCTTTCTTGATCCTTCTTTGCATGTCCCCATCAAGGTCGGGGTATAAGGAGTTAGGGCTTGATCTAGTTGAACCTTTGTAAGATCAGCCTCGCAAATCCCAACGAATGCCCATGGGGGGAAAAAATAAAGACGAGGGAGTAGGATATCCTATCAAAATATTTCTCGAGGAGGCCCTCGAGGAACAAAGGAACACGATGATGGATAACTTTTCCTAGATCCTTCAACGGCTACCTAATGGCGGCATATCTACATCCAGAAATAACTCTGGAGGTGCCACTCCTTTTAAGGTACAATTAAACTTTGACATTCCCATATTTGAGGGCCAAATAGATGTATACATTGTTGATATATGGTTGAGTCTATTAGAAGGATATTTATGGGTTCATGACTTTTCCAACCAGGAAAATATTACTTTTTCACTCCTCAAAGTCGCCCCCCATGTCAAGGACTGGTGGGAAACCTATTGTGAGAAAAAGGAAGAGAGGGAACCCTCTATGTTCTTGGCTACACCCACTTGGGGTTTGTTCTGAGATGCCATGAAGGAGAAATATTATCCCGTGGGGAGCTATGAGGACAAGTACATAGAATGGACTACACAACATCATAAAAGTGATCAAGATGTGCATGAGGTGACAAATTTGTTCCATACCTGTGCACAAAGTTGGGTATCAAAGATTCAAAGAAACATTTGGTGCTGAAGTACCATAGTTGTTTGCATAGATACATTCAGGAGGAAATGGAGTTCCTTGACATCTCCTCGCTTGGTGAAGCATATTGGTATGCTGCCAAGATTTAATAGAAATTAAAATAGAAGAAGCGATACTTTGGACCTACGAATCAGAAGCAAGGGAAAGGTGCCCCAAAACTGCAAAACAAAGGACAAATCCAAGGCGGGGTGACCCAGGAAAGCCTGCCAAATCCGTAAGAAAAGGAAAATGTTGCAAAGCCAAACAAGGACATGGGAAAGTGATGTGAGCTCCATAAGAGCTTCACTCGCAACACAAGTGAGTGTCAGGGCAAGAAACCACTGGTGGCCGAGCTGAAGGCTTCTGAATCAGATGCATGCTCCAACTCTGAATTATAACCCTATAAGGGGAAGACAAATGGAAGCAGATTATCAATGCGAAGCCCAACGCCACCATTTCCACCACGAAGATCTAGAAGGAGGAACCGAAAGATCCAAAGGAGGGGAGCACCTCTTCCATTCCCAGATGTGGCTAAAGGGTTCCTCGCTGCAATTCATTGTCGACAGTAGGAGCCAAAAGGACCTCATTTCAGTAGAGATCATGAAGAAGGTGGGCTTGCCAACCACATCACACCCACAGGTGTACACCATCGGGTGACTTCACCAAGGACGGGATCTTTGGGTCAGCCAGTAGTGTCGCCTTCCCTACAACATCAACCCCTTCACCGATGAGGTATTATATGACATTTATCCTCTTTATGTTTGTGATATATTATTATGCCAACCATACTTGTGGAAGTGACATGTTGTGTATGAGTTTAGGCCTCGTGTTTTTTTGTTACTTCAGGAAATAAGTTGTACAGGATACTAGAGATAGCACCATCTACTGCCATATCTTTGGTTGCTGCAAAACAATGCAGTAAGTTCATTTTCAAAATAGAGAATTTTTTTCCTGATGATCCGATGTCATGGAAAGAATAATACTATGGCCACGACCTCCAGATAGGGCTCCTCTGCACGACAAAAAAAGATGGAAATATTCGTGGAGGAGTACGGGGACATCTTCCCCTCACCCACAAGGTTTCCTCTACACTATTAGGTCAAGTACTCCATCGATATAACCCCAGGTGAATCGCTTCCCAATGGACCAATATATCAACGCTATGTTTCGGAGAATGGTGAAATCAAGAGGCAAATTCAGGGATGTTGCAGAAAGGTCACATCAGGTTGAGTTCATCACCCTGTGGGAGCCTGGTTGTGTTTTTACAGAAGAAGGATAGGACTTGGAGACTCTACATTGAATATCAAGAGCTGAACAAGATCATTGCCTGAAATAGGTACCCGGTCCCATGAATTTATTACCTTCTGAACCAACTCAAGAGGGAGAAATATTTCAACAAGATCGACTTGAAGTCCGGGTATCACCAGGTACCAATCAAACATCTGATGTTTGGAAGATTGCCTTCAAAGATAAGGAGGACCTTTTCGAATGGTTGGTCATGCCTTTCTGGTTGAGGAATGCTCCCGCAACCTTCATGGGGTTGATGAACAACATCTTGTGGCCATTCACAAAATAATTTTTGACAGTGTACTTGGATGACATCCTGATCTTCAGCCAGACATGGGAAGAGCACCTACACCACATCTGACAGGTCCTTCAAACACTGCCGCAACACAAGTTGTGTGCCAATTTGGAGAAGTGCACTTTTGGCATGACCCAGGTTCAGTATATGAGATACATTATTGATGAGCGAGGGGTGCATGTCGATCTAGCCAAGATCCAAGTTATTCGAGATTGGCCATCCCCAACCACTCTAGCATAGCTCCGAAACTTTTTGGGTTTTTCCAATTTCTACCACAGGCTCATGTTGGGATTCTCTCATATCACTTGGCCCTTGAGTCAAGTCACCAAGGGAGGAGCGAAAGAAAATTTCTTTTGGTTTGAATATCAAAAAAAGGCGTTCGTAGAGTTGAAACATCACCTATGCTCTACACCAGTTCTCACATTACCAGACTTGCAACAACCATTTGATATCGGGACATATGCCTATGACTATGCTATTGGGGCAGTTCTGACTCAACAGAGGCATCCAATGGCATATCATAGTGAGACACTTTCCGACACAGTCTGGAAGTATCCCACTTACGAAAAATAGATGTATTCCATTTTATAGGCTTACTGACAATGGAAGCATTACATTTTGGGGAAGGAAATGGTCATCCACACTGACCATCGACCCCTGCAGTTCATACAGACCCAAGGGAAGTTTCAGAATGATCGCCCTCAAAAGTGGTCGACATACCTATAATAGTTTCATTTAATATCAAGTATAAGAAGGGCAGCACCAATAATTTTGCAGTCTGCTTCAGTCGACCACCGATCGTGGCGCTAACTACCGTGCTCAACTCTTGTGGGCACGAGACTTTTGAATGGCCCCTTCTCTACAAAAGCAATCCAGAATTTGACCACACATACAAGACACTCTTGGATGGTAAGAAAGTTCCAAAATTTCACCTCCAAGATGCACTATTATGTCACCTGGGACACATTTTTGTTCCTTCATGTGAGCATGCCAAGATGGTTTTGGAATCACAATACAGTCGGGTCGCTAAGAATTTTTGGGTCGAGAAAATAGTGGCAGTACTGCAGAAGCATTTCTATTGGTCAAACCTTTGACAAGATGTCAGGAAGTACATCAGATCCTGCGCTACCTACACCATTTCCAAACCGATCATCAAGAATCAAGGCCTCTATACTCTATTGCCTACCCCTAGTTGACCTTGGGAGTCCATCTCCATGGATTACATGTTCGACCTTCCTTCTACTAAACATGGAAATTACTGTGTTTTTTTGCTCGTCGACAGATTCTCAAAGATGGCCATTATGGCGACATGAAAGAAGAATATCACAATAGAACCCACTACTAAAATTTTCTTTGAATGAGTGTGGGTACACTTCGAAATCCCACACTCTATCATCTCAGATCGGGAAAACAACTTCCTCAGTACCATTTGGTCCAGCCTGTGGTCTATTTTGGACACAAAGCTCACCAAGTCCACAACTTTCCATCCCCAAACTGATGGACAAACAAAGGTTGTCAACAGGATAATTGTACACATTCTGCGCATGTACAACTTGAAGCATCCACTCTCATGGGATGAGAGCCTCCCCTATGTACATCACAACAATAATCGGGCTTTCCACAACTCAACTGACCATAGCCCCTTTCAGGTGGGCTTGGGATTAAGCAACTATGTCCCATTGACGTAGTCATGCCATTTGAAACTACTCAGGCATGTTTAGCTCATGTCCAGTCTGAAGCTGATAAGGTGAATAGATTCATTAGTGCCTTCAGTACATCCACCAACAGGTTCATGACACATTGGAAAAAACCAATTCTAAGTATAAGCAACAACATTATTATCATCGGGTGCCACACAACTTCCAGGTGGGCGACAAAGTGTGGCTACATTTGCAGAAGGAGCACCTCGTTGGACCCCTCCACAAGCTTCACCTGCTCCGATATGGGCCATAAAACATCACCAAGGCTATAGGGGAAAATTCCTTTGAGCTCAGTATTCCACCATTCCTTGGTATGCACCTAGTGTTCAATGTGGATTGCCTTCAACATTACTTTCCACCTCTACTGGACACATCTGACATGGAAGAGAAAATCACACCCACAGAGTTAAATCCAGATTGCATGGAAAAAGACACAACTAATTGTATCATGGATACAAAGATAAATAACACCCTCCAGCAGAGGATCTAGCTATATCATGTTTTCAAAACAGACCAATTCCTCCACCAGGGCAAGTGTTTCACCAAGGACTAGGTTCAACAGAAATTTCCTCACCTCATGGAGGCTCTGCATGCAATGGGGACCATTGCTTCCTAAAGGGGGAGGAATGATCCAGGTGGATATTGGTGTCCACCCACCTATTCCACCTAGACCTCTAGTTAGTTTCATCATTTTCCTTTTTTTATAGCAACATTTACTATTTTTAACAGTTTTTTGGGTCATGAACTGAAATGGTTTTGACCCCCTAAACGACATTTTTTAAGGTATGCAGTAGGATAGCTATAGGCAAGGGCCTATATAAAAACCTATAGTACTCGAAGATATATTTCCAATGATATATCATACACGCCAAACATACATAATATGACCAAGTTACGACCCTGGGAAGTTGGTTGCCCAACTAACCACAACGGGGCCCACAAACTCTTGGTGTTTCATCTCCTGGGGTTATGGTTTTGGTTGTTTAGGGTTTTCCTATGTTTTTCAATAATAAAAAGGACCTTGAGCCTCATTGTAACACAGTTCAGAGGCATGTAGCCACCACATCTCTTCTCATAGATAAGCCACTAGCGCCCTAGCTAGTTTATTTTCATTATGTCTGTAAGCACATTTAAGCTATTTGATATTAATTAAATGAAGTGTTATTTCTACTAAATCTTTGTGTTTATGTGTATTTATGTATTTTATTGCATTCCTACATAATTTTGTATTTGTTGTATGCAAAGAGTTAGCTATATTAGTTTTCATGTAAAGTGTTTGAAGAAATCCTTACATACAAATGTAATAGTATTGTAGTTGTTTGAAGAGAATGTAATAGTATGGTAATTGTTTGAAGAAAATGTTATTTTTTGGATGGAATAGTATTGTAGTATGATAATATTTATTTAGCTCATCTATGCATATTTTCATGCAAATAATTTGAAGAGTTGCATTCAAGGAATTTGAAAGGTTGCATGCACGAAATTTGAAAAGTTGCCTGTAAGGAAATGGAAAAGTGGAATTTTTTTAGTTATTATGTTACAAGTGGAATAAGTGTAATGTTTATGATTTAATCTCATACAAAATGTATGAGAAATTAAAATCAAGTTGTGCAAACTGTGGTTCAATTTAGTAGAGCTTTGGAGATCCCATTTCTATAATTGGACCTTGGAGATCGATTCATTATAGTAGATTCCTCCTTCTACCTTAATATGGGCCATGGATAGTAAGGGGGTATGTTTATAGGTTGTTTGAATGCTTTATCAGGTGTGGGATATGATTATGTGCTTGTAATATTGCATGTATGAATTCTCTTGTTTTAATATGGTTGTACAAACACAATATGTCACTACAAAGAAAAGACCCTCTAGCTGTTGTCTTTGAGGAACCCCTTATAAAAATACCCTAGACATCTATTTCTAGCAGAGGTTACTAGAGGAGTTTGGCGGGCGGAGGTTTTTGTGGATTTTTTTTTGTCCGGTGCGCTTATCAACCTAAACCGAACCAGTGCGTTCAACAAGAGAAAGCATCGGTGTGCACAAAACATTGGCACACCAGACACCATGCACTCCGTACAAATCCGCCCGGTACGTCTTATTACTATAGCGCACCAATGCTTTACAGATATTCTGCACCGGTGCGTCCTAAACCCTGCGCCAATATAGAAAATTCTCGGTGAAATCTTAATAAACCGCACTGGTGAGCCTATAAAACCTTGCGCACTTGAACATGGTTAAATAAAAAAAAATTACGGCCAAAAAATCACATTTTTCACTTTTCTCGGTGCTCCAGAGCTCTCAAGCACTGGTGCAATTTATCCTTGTCTGAGCCGCGTTGACATCGGTGCTCCCATTGCACCCATTGCATGCACTGCTGTTGTGCATTTCCCACCAATATCCAGCTGAATTTTGCAAAATGGTGGGAAAATTTTCTTTTGCAAATTCTACAACCAATACGCCTCCTCGACAACCAAATGTACAGGTATTTTTCTTGTTTTTCTATAATTAAGCCTTTTAGCGAATTATAATTTCAAATTACCTTAAAATTAACCATTTAAAAGAAAGAAAATTTGTCGCATGGTGTGCTTGAGCCGTTCAGCTTGCACCAGTTTGCGGTGCTGCTTGTAAATTTACAGGTTGCACCACAGCTGATGCTAGCAGTATCTCCACCGGTTTCGGGGCAGTACTGAAAGGCGCACCGTGTTATTTTAAAATTTAAAAAAAAGTGTGGTGTGGTCAGTTACACGGCCGCACCATTGACCATGTGGAATAGTGGCAATGCGGTGCGTTGAATTAAATATCTGCCCCGGGACAGGTATTTTTGTCAGCACACCGCATTCTGCATTTTGACAGGGTCAATGGTGCGGCCTGGTGAAAGACCACACCGTTGACTATGTAATGATGTCAGGAGGTCGGTGTGCTTACCGAACTATACACCCCAGGGCATAGATTTTAGTCAGCGCACCGCACTCCTGACACCTTCCATAGTCAACGGTGTGCTGAAAATTTTCAGGTGCACTGCCGCTAGTACGCTGAATATTTTCTGGTGCACTGCCGCCGGTGTGCAATAAAAAAAGGTGCACCGGTACCGGTGCATGCCTGTTTTTTGTGGCGCATCGATTTTTTTTATTTTTTATAAAAAACATTATATATGCATATTCCTAAATACATGTCTCATTTAATAATAAAAAATTATTTAATATGTCAATCATTCAGAGACGTGAAAGGAGAGAAGAGGGGGAACAACAACAACAATAGGCGGACTAGTGTAACATGGTTCACCTATGGGAGGCATGAGAGAGGGAGAGAGATGTGTACCCTTGCCCTATTACATCAGCTACCCAGGGGCTCCTAAGGCAGGTAGGCCTCCTCATGTTCTAAGAGGAGGCTAATTCCCTAAAGGGCCATGGTGTGTTTTTGAGACATCTAATCCATAGGTGGAGTGCCCATCGATAGGCTTTCCAGGCTGCTCCTAACCAATGGTATGTGCCCACTGAGGAGGACATATATTTCATTACAGGGCTATCAAGGAGAGGGGTGGATTTTCCCTCGTTCCCAGAGGCTCCAGTTGGCTATGCAGTAGGGAGTCAGTTGGTGTACTCCCAGAGATACATTAGCGTAGATATATTGTCTCCTTCAGATTTTCAGGTCTCTGGAGGTTAGTTACGTATTGTTGCATTTAGTAGTGAGGAGGTGAGGTTCCTCTCACTTCTGATTTCGACCATTTCACACAACACCAATGACGGCCAACACATTAGTTTCTCACTTCTATATTATGTTGATTCTTTAGTATAGGAGCCATGACTTGTCAGGTGGTTTGCCATGTTTTTGTGGAAGTTCTGTATAGCCTTAGATAGATGTCGTGCTCATGCACAAGGGAGGGTCAACTTCCCGTTTGCTTCGGATATTTTTTGTTTATTTTTTGAGAGGTTTCTAGAGACGAGGCCTAATTTTGTTCGACAGCCTCGTAGGCCGATGTTTGAGGCACGGATGCACATTGGGGACAAATGATTCCCAAGAGGAGCGAGACTAGTTTTTCGTGAGGATATCACATAATGCATTGGAGTTGCTAGCCAGTGTTGACGAGCATCCCTTCATTATGGTCCTCTGTCCTTATGCTAGTTTGGATTGGCAATGGTGTGCCAACATCCTCTTGACAGATGATGAGTCACCGGATGATAGAGGTAATATTACGGTTTTATTTAAAAATTTTCTAACATGTTCTTTAACTTTTTTTTATTAAATTGTGTAATGAAATTGTCTAATTATTGTTCTGTACTTGTATATATTTGCAGATAATTGGTCTTTTGATGGCGAGGACATGCCAACACCACCACATGATCCAGGTGTGGATCTTGATGACGATCAAGATATGCCAGATGTCAAGGATCATCAGGAGGTTGGTGCAGAGAGACCTGCTCCTGTTGGTGTGTCGGTACCACCTTTTGATAGATGTGGTAGGCTTATAGCATATTGAGGATGGAGTTGGGCGACCAAATATGTGCATTGATTGTTGAGGCTAGAGTCAGGCCCACTACTATGAGAGACATAAAGGCCGATGGTAGGCTGGTACATATCTGGAGAGGCATGCCGCATGACATGTACAGCCTATTGCGGCATGTCGTAGGAGCTACGACCTTAGTTACATGGCTGAGGAGGACCCTTGCACGTTATAGGCGTGGTCGAGACACATCACGTGATCGAAAGTCCGCAAGCGGTGCCGACACATCATCTGATGATCATGATCAAGGGAGTGATCATCATTCACCTCACGCCGTGCTAGATGAGTAACCTCCACTAGCATCGAGCAGAAGTCATCATGGAGAGAAGGTTGGACCATAGACCATGTCCAGTCATCATGATGAGCAGCCGATAGTTGATCCTAATCAGCATGTATCGAATGATCAGCTTGTCAAGGCTGCACCATTGACTGAGCATGCCTCGACCAGTACTGCTATTGATGATGTACCACCAACTGATAGATGACATTTATGTTACAGTTGTATATTTTTGACATTATTCAGTTATATATATATATATATATATATATATATATATATATGGTCCATGTATTTTATGTTCATGTTGCAGTTCTACAGCTTTAATTTACATGTTGGTGATCATCATGATGTGTATATTGTTAGGTCATGTTAGATATGTTCATTTAATGTGCAACTTGCAGATAAATGTGTATGTGATAGAATTGATTTCACATGAGATGTATATTTGATGTTTGTGTTGTGATGATGTTATATAATGTTGATTGTGTTTTGTTACATGATCATGATCACGATGATGTTAACGAATTTGAATGTGCTTTTTAGTCAAATATGATGTTTGTACGATGGTTATCATGATCATGATGTTTATTAATTAATTTAATATTAAATGATCATGATATTGTAAAATTGTAATATTTGTAATTCTAATTGTATGTAAAATTCTAAATTTGTATTTGTATTTGTATTAATTGTAATTATTATATGTAAAATATTTGTAAAATTTTAATTGTAATTATAATATTTATTTTATTGTGAAATGATTGTAATTGTAATTGTATATATGTAAAATTGTAAAATTAACGTAATTGTAATTGTAATTGTAATTGTAAATTTTATATATGTAAAATCCTAAAATTGTAATTGTAATTGTATGTGAAATTGCAAAAATGTAATTGTAATTGTAATTCTAATTCTATGTAAAATATTTGTAAAATTTTAATTGTATTACTGTGAAATGATTGTAACTGTAAAATTGTAATTGTAATTGTATGTAAAATTCTAAAATTGTAATTTTAATTTTTATTGTAATTGTATGTGAAAATGTAAAATTGTAATTGTAATTGTATTTTATTATGATCTTACATACAAAAAAAATAACTTTATATAGTACGCCATGGTTTTTGAGATCAACATAATTGCAAATTATCAAGTGAAATATTGATTTTAACATTAACAAAATGAAAATTACCAATTAATTCAAAATACGTATTTTAATGTTTCGAAAAACCCATCTTAAAAAGTATAAATATTGATGATTAAATAACACATGTACCATATCACTCTCGGTTCTCATGATCACCCTCATTATCTTCCAGCTTGCATGGCATGATAATACTATTGTTCTCAAAAATATGTTTTGATCTAGGGTCATGCCTCAATATAAACCACCAATCCCTATCCAACATATCTGGGTTAAAAAACATCTGGTTGCAGTGTTTGGGGAAAACATAGGGCTCCTTAGCTTCATCCCACATCTTTCTAGAGTTGATACATATTAGCCTAATATCACGATCTTCCTTTACATTATTCCGATCAAAGGTGTCCCACCACTTGCACCTAAAAATAACACATTAGAAAGAAGAGAAATCCACTTCAATGATCTCTTGTATCTTTCTGACGTAACCTCGTGTCCCTCATACTAGGTTATGATCACGGTGGCTAGATCGACTAGATTGATCAAACTCGACTTCCACTCCACAGTCTTGTGTGATGTTTCTAGCATCGACATTTTCTGTGCAAAAAAGGTGTCCATATGCCCACATAGATGGCAACAAATGCACCTATTATATATATATATAAAAAAAACCATAGTGTCATGTGTCTTATAATAACCTAACAGTTAAAATATGAAATATAAATGTCTTATAAGTTTCAAATGTACATATAAATTAAATAGATTATTACCAAGTTGCTGCACCCAATCCCTACGTTTAGCGCATCCTCTTCAACATGCGGGTAACGCTCGGTTGCACCGTATTTCTCTCTGACTTGGTCAACAACCCAACTTTTGGGGCATATTTTTGGAATATTTTCTTTTAAATGACCAAGATAAGGCACACTTCTACCATTCAACCATCTGAATTCTTTCCTGTCACTATCCCATTTCATCCTCTTTTGTTCGTACAATGTGACCCACGATTATGTCGCTTAAGAATTGTAAAGAACGAATTTATTGATTTCTTCAATTTTTTCATTCGCTGATGAAATCAAATCGACATTATATAGTACATAGAGATCATAATATACATTATATCTAAGTTCAACATGAATATTTACTTTGTGTAAATTTAAAAAAGTATAAGTCGCTTACTCTTTATCAAGCGCTTTTTTCCACTCGTTTGGAGCAACTCCCCTTCTCTTTTGTCTTCATCCCTTTCGTCATCCCAAATCACCGCACCTAGTTTGTTTTCGATCTACTTGATGTACTCACTGGCATAATAGAAAGACTCATACAATATGTACCCCTCTGCCATAGACCCCTCTGGTTTTTCCCTTTGTCGAACAAAACCTTTCAATTTCTTCATGTACCTCTCTAAGAAGAACATCCAATGACAAGAAACCACCCCAACTAGTTCAACCTCATGTACTAGGTGGATTAGAAGATGAACCTACAAGTCCATGAAACTCGTCGACAGTTCCTTCTCAAACATACAAAAAATCTCAACTATCTCTTGACGCTACCGTGGAATGCTAGCCACATGAATCTCCTTTGACATGATCCAACATACAAATGCAGAGAATTTAGACTCTTGCATGTCCTAGGTCTTGAGGGAATTCATGTTTCACACACCCTCGCACGAACAAAGGATAATGACACTGCAAAGTTATAAACATGTGCAATAATATAAAAAATTAGTTATGTTTTAAGATCCCCGCATGGGATAAAATTTATTAATATAAAAAATAATAAAATCATGCTTTTGAAATTATACTTACTCTTAGAAGATTCAAATGGTCATGCAATTTCAACCCCGACAAATGGTCATCCACGGTGAAGTAGCGCCGTAGTGAAGACCTGTATGAAGTTGGTACCCTCACACCCATTATAACTTCCTTTGTGAAAGAAATATCATCGTTTTTAAAAATCAATGGGACATCACCTTCTTTGAAATACCATGAATAAGAGGGACCAACGCCTGCCTCTGATCCCGTACTGTCTAATTGTCTTGGCCAATGTTTCTTTTTATTTTTTGAAATAATAAGATCTTTCCTAACAGTCAATGTGTCACTTTGTTTTGATGATATGTGCCTCCATAAAGAAGATTAAACATTTTTAAATATATGCATGGGATCTAATAAGTGGGTAATCTTAAGATGTCCCTAATATGGGAGGTTATAAAAGATAGATTTACTGTTCATCCCAATGGGAAATTTCTCAACATAGGTGTTGAAGAATTCCGGATCATCAAACATAGGCTCC
The DNA here is from genome assembly GCA_034641835.2 of Pinus albicaulis. NCBI lineage: Eukaryota > Viridiplantae > Streptophyta > Pinopsida > Pinales > Pinaceae > Pinus > Pinus albicaulis. The sequence continues at coordinate 967,356,832 of CM076574.1, forward strand.
CCATTTAAATCGAACATTTCTATGAACTCCTTCTCCTTCTCTCTCTCATATTCTCTAAGCTGTTCGGCTGGTGTCATTATTGGAGGCCTTTGGGTTCTCTCTCGTTTACCATTGAAAGCGGATGCTTCTCTTCTGTAAAGGTTTTATTCTGGGAGGAATACCCTGGAGAAATCATACACGGGCTTTCATAGGTCCTTGGACCATCTAGCTTTCAGAGAAGGTCCACAACATTTACATCCAAAATACCCTTTTATTACAAGACCTGCGAGATTATTGTATACAATTAATATGCATGGCACATTAAAGAATATCATGAAGATCAGAACAATTATAATGAATTAAATAACTAATATGTGAAATAATATTGTTATGTATATAAACAAATCAATAAATTAAACATGTCATTTACCAGAGAAAACTCCTAAGCCTGGATAATCAAGTGTCGTGTAAGCACATATGCCATACAACGTAAAACGCCTCTCTGCTGTGATGGGTCTTGACACATCATATACATTTATCCCATCCCATAATTCCTTTAATTCATCTACCAGTGGTTGTAAGTAGACATCCATATTCTTCACTTGTCTTCTACCAGGGACTATGAGAGCCAACATAAGATGTTCATTCTTCAGGGACAACCATGGGGGGATATTGTTATTGATCACTACTATAGGAAAAATAGAATAGTTGGCGTTCTAGAGGGAATGTGGATTGACGCCATCCATGGCTATGCCGAGTGGTAGACTTCGTACTTCATCCTTGAATTTTTCGGGCCATGTATCCTCTATATGTTTCGTGGCTATTGAATCAGTTGGGATTCACATAACTCCCAACTCACTTCTGTGTGAGGCATGCCATCCCTGCAACATAGCTAATTCTTTGCAACGAAAGAGCCTTTGAATCCTTGGGATTATAGGCATGTGCCTCAATATCTTAAAAGGAGGACCAGTATGTGATTTACCCTTCTTTTTTGATTTATCATACTCGTCATGCCCACATTTCAGACATATCTCTTTGTTTTCATATTCTCCTATATATAGAATACAATAATTTGGACATGCATGATATGATATGTACTCAACACCCAACATTTTCAACAATTTCTTTGCCTCTTCACAGCTACCGGGAAAGACATTATCACTCGGAAGAACCTTATATTTGAATAACCTGTAGTTGGTGATCATGGAAAAATATATTAATAAATTTAAATTAATGCCGATATAATTATTAATGTTCGTAAAATTTACCATTTGTAATGTTCATTGTGTACTGATTATATTTCTCAAATTTATATAAGGGAGGACTTTATGGTAACTTACCTCAAAATTTCTGAGAAACATGCATTTTACAAGCCAAAATTTGCTTTCAAATTTTACAGTAACATCATTGTCCCCAACTGGGTAGACTTTGACTGATCACTAGGTCCAAAGAGAGGGGTGGTGGAAGCAAATTTAAGGCTTTCGAAAAATGTGTCAGCAATATGAGCATCATCCCCTAGCTAATCATTGTTTTGGAATGCATCTAACAACATTTTCTCCATGGCAGTTGTATCCCTTAAGTAATCATCCATACCAACCTCTATTTGATTGCCTCCACTGCCAGCTTGTGAAGAAATACTATTGTTGTAGTCATTCCTAATTGGTGAATTTGGTCGTAGCGAGAATTGAATCGGTGGTTGATTCAACCATTCTTGGTATCGTTCCTCTCCGATTTTTTCTCTTAATTCAGTCTTCTCTTGATTTGACATTGTCGTGGGGTGGAATGAAAGATGGTAGGTAGGTCGCTCATCATCACTAGAATCCTAATATTTAAAAAAAAAAATTGAGCATGATTAGTACAAAATATATGATATCAATTAGTAACCACGTTGACAATATTGCATGATTAATTGGTTTGACGTTGAAATAATTACATTAATCAATATACCAAACAATTATAATTATTACCATCATGGTCCTAGGATTTTGGCTAGAATATGCAATATTGTTACAATTGGCAGGGTGAAGTGGTTGTCCATTTTCATCTACCAAATGCACCTTGCGGTATGCTGCTCCTGATAAGAGCTTCCTACGTTTTGGAGATGTTTGAATATTTTGTGCATTTGAACTCGATTCTGAATCTGCATGAACCTGCAAATTTGTATACATTATAAATTTAATTAAGGCGTGCATGATTAACATGGACAAAAAACATAAATTCAATTAGATAATGAAAATATAAATAAAGTCTGAAGTAAATATTATGTCTCGAGATGGACGGGGAGAACTCCATGATGGACTTTGAGAAATATTATGTAACGAGCTGGATTTTGAATAATTTTCGATTCGATATAATTATGGTATTTTCTCCCTGCATTTAAGCAAAATCAACAATAAATTTTGGTGCACACACCTAAAAGTAATTTCGATGTCTTAAAAATGGACTTCTTGTTATCGGTGCTAATGTACAGATCATCGCACTTTTTTTTTTGTTACTGTGCATCGGTGTCATTTTATAAACGAACACATTGGTTTGGTTCTATTAAGTGACGCACCAATGACGAATAACCGCAAATAAAAAAAGTGCAGCTCTATTTTTTTAAGTAAAAAAAAAAGAGGTAAATTGAAAAATGGGCGAAAAAATATTTTCGAAAATCTAATTTCATAAAACAATTCCTTAAATACTAAACACTTTTCATTATTTCACTATTTTTGCAAAAAAAATCAGCCAGAGATTTGCAGGAGACATACCTGGAGCAACAGGGCACGAGATCACTGTGGAGCAGTGAAATACGTTCGAACAGAAGTATTTAGACAATTATAATTCCAAACCTTTGGCGATTCAAACACTGTAGCATAGGATTTCAAACAATCTCGTGATTAAAGTTATTGTTTTTTTACTTTTTTCTGCAGTAAGAAAAAAAATTCAATGTTTATTGTTTTTTTTTACGCAGTAATAAAAAAAATTCAGTTTCTTTTTCATTTTCAGAAACAAAATAATTAAATAAAAATCTATTTTTAGCCTAAACCCTACATTCTTTTTGTTTCTGCCCTTTCTTCACCCTGTTTCTGTGATTTCAGAATTAAGGCTTTTCATTTTAGATTTATAGGGTTTGTATTGCTATATATAGGCCTAAGACATCCAACCCATGAGACGACTTGCATAGTCGGATCCTAATCCATGTCGGCCCTTGCGTGAATTTTTTTATTTTTATTTTTTATCGGTGCACACTGCGTAACTTAGTGCACTGGTGCGCTGTATTATCCCAGCGCACCGCGAAAGTAATGTGTAATAAAAAATAATTTTTTTTTGTTTTGTTTAATCAATGCGCCATATTTAAAATAGGGCACTGGTGCGTTATTTGATTATGGCACACCATGAACGTGTTGTTTCACAAAAAATTGTTTTATTGTGTTAATCGGTGCACCATGTAGCATATAACACACCGCATTGGGTCTCCTAGTTGATAGAGAGCACCGTATGGTGGTCCCTTGTTTGTGTAGGGCGTTTATGCTACAATAACTAACACTGGACGATTTTTATTATTTTCTTTGTGTTAATTAGTGCAGTGGTTAACATGTAATACACTGGTGCTCCTTGTTGACATAGAGCACCATACGGTCTATTATACTGTTTGTGCAGTGCGTTTATAAGACTCCCATGCACCGACCTTGGTGTGTACACCATGAATGGCGCACTAGTTTCTTAAGAATTTTTTTAACTGGAAAGTTAACAATTTATTTATAAATATATTAATGAATGATATGTTACAGGTTTCAGATTGATAAAGAAATGACTGACAAGAGATCAAGTAACAAAAATACTGATAACACATCAAGAAAAGCAAAAAAGGCAAGTTCTTTGTAAATTCTTTACAAAAAATATTATTTTTGAACTATATGTAAGTTTCACTAATATGTATTATTTATTGTGTATCATGCAGAGCCACAAAATGACAAAGCTCGATAAGATTATTTTTGATCTAGGATCAGAAGAGCATAAAAGCTTGATGGAAAATTTGCAAAATGATGAATCAGGTGAATGAAAAAATACTATCGATCCAATATGAGCTTCTTTTTTTAATTTTCATTAATAATATACTTAAAATTATTAGATAACATGTGTCAAACAATCTATTAATTCACATTTATTTAATGTTCTATAGGGACCAAAAAATCAGAAAAGAAATGTTGCTCTAAGAAAAGAAAAAAAATATAACATGCAAATGAAAATAAATTTCTCCTTAGCTCATCTGGAGTGGTGTTGGAGGTTAACAAAAGGGGGAAAAACTTTTACAAAAGTTTGAAGGATCTAGTGGAACGAACGTATAGACGTTCTTTCCACTTTCAATACAAAAATCAATCCAATGATTCCAAGAACCAAATTTTATCTAAACTAGAAGAAGAGTTTCCAATGAATTGGTCAATGAGACATGTCAGACTTTTAATAGCAAAAACGTACAACAACAAAAAAGAAGGAATGAAAAAGTAATATTCCTTTAAATGTTTGTCTAGTATTATTTATAAATATCACTTTTGTTATATTTACTTTTCAAATATCAATATAAAAATTAAATAGTTTATTGTCGTGTTACATTTTCAAGAAGATTATGAAAATCTCAAAAGATGAACGAGATGATATCAGAAATATGCCAGTAGGAATGTCCAAAAAGGTGTACAAGGAGATGGTCAAAGAAATTTTTTATGATGAAAGAGATGGACAAAAATGCATCGTAGGAGGAGCCATCTCAACAACCACGTGCTTCAAATGTAATATGTAATCATTGAATTTTTCAATCATTAAGTACAATAAATAAACAATTTAGCATTAAATATTAATTTTCAAGTATTTTCTTGCAGAAAATTAAAGAAAATAGAACCCATTCAGCACATAAAACATGATGACAAGGAAGAAAAGGGTTGATATCTAAGTTTGTGAGTAATTGTTACTTCCTTATAACAACTTAACTAGATTTCATTTTTGTATTTTTTAAGTTGCTTTACAAAAATCATCATTGAATGTCTTCAAACAGGTGCTAATATCAAAGAAGAACCATCAAACGAATTGATTGAAATTGGGTTAAATATGGGTTGTGAGTATATGTTGGCATATCAGAAATTAATTGTGGAATTTTTAAGCATCTCTCGATCTTGTTTTACTTAGCTTCGTCTATAATTAATAGAACAAAAAAATCTTTTATATTAAATATATGATTTGTTATGAAGTATAAAACTTGCAGGAAACAAAGTATGGAACTGCGCACACAGATGAAATCTTGAAATATGGCATGGTACATGGTTTTGAAAGAATGTGTATAGTTTATGAGTCAATTGTTGCTATGGTACGTCATTTCTTTTCGATTTACAGTTATGTATATTATTTAATATTTCAATTTTCATTATTATCACCAATGTATATACACTCATTATAGTTTATTTTTATGTTTGTAGATGGAAAGTGAAGAAGAAGAAAACAATCAACACCATGAACAAAACACTCCTAAAAATAACCCAAGTTATGGAAGTAGCTCTAGCAGTGACAACAGTTAAAGTGAAGAATGATGAACACTATGTTTGGATATCAAAGCAATGTGTTGTATTTTCTGAAATATTTGTCTGTGAAATCATACATTTTTTTTAATGTAATGGACATAGTGTCCCAATTGAAAGACAAAGGGATACCAATAATTGTCCCATTTTGTATGACAAAGACTGTCTTATATATATATATATATATATATATATATATATATATATATATATATATATATATATATATATATATATATATATGTTTTAATTTATTCTATTGTGTTCTCCATTGTCGCTATGAAATGTAACACCACTGATTGAATTTATGGATGATTAAATATTATAATGAAGTGATGTGAAATTTGATGATATGATATAACAAATTATTCCAAACATCACATTCAAATGCACTAATAAAAATTTAATTCATATGAATATTGTTATAAGATATATATGTGTCGACTTTTGATGAATAATTTTTTTTTTTAAATCACAATAATTATGATATGATATAACAAATTAATCCAAACATCACGTTCAAATGCATTAATAAAAAATTAATTAATATGAATATTGTTATAAGATGTGTTGACTTTTGATGAATAATGAATTTTAAAAAATCACAATAATTGCACTGTCACAGGTCGATGTTTCTAAAAAATACAAAATGAACGCTGGTGCGTGTCAGTTACTGTACACCAGTGCATTTGTATGCTACAGTGCACTGGTGCATTTCTACAACCTATGGGCACCGCACAAATACCAAAACCAATTAAAAATCTTTGTGCGTTTGTGCGATAGTGCACATTGGTGCGTTTATGTGAGACTATGCACCGGTGCATTTGTAAGACCTATGGGCACCGCACAAATACCAATACCAATTATAAATCTCGGTGCGTTTTTCTGATACAACGCACCGGTGTGTTTCTATAAGTCTACGTACCGGTGCGTTGAGACGACCTATGGGCACTGCACAAATCCCAAGACCATTTAGAACGAGCTCGTGCGTTGTATCACCAACATTGTGCCCAGTGCGGTTTCATACCTTGACGGCCCAGTGCATGCACCTTTGACCACCCTGGGCCACCTTCTAGATGACATGCACCGATGCGTTGAAACCTTAGCAGCACACCGATGAAAAAACATCCGTAATAACCTCCAGCCACACAATTTTTTTAGTTGTGTTGAATTTCCATTAAAAGCTCCGCCAAAACCTCTGTAACCATAAACGGATGTTGTAGCAAATATTTTTTTGACAATTTTGGCCAATTTTATAACACTAAAAGCCTCCTTTATAACCTCCGCTAGAGGGTCTTTTCCTTGTAGTGTGTGTTGAGAAAGTTGATATGCACTTGAGTGCTAGTGGTTGCTAGTTGTATCACAATGACTAATGAGTATGAGTTGATTGTCTACTATGTCATGGTTGTTAGTATTGGTAAAAGATAATTTTAAATTAATGGACACAATGTCTTGATATTTGGAACATGTGACTGACATGTGTGAGAAATTGCAGGGAAACATGGTTGGTATTAGAATGACAAGTAATAGTTGATCTTTTATATAACTAACATTTGAGTGAATGTGATAGCACATAATAAGACTCAAATGAAACAAGGTAAGATAATCAGTACATTTTTATATTTATTTATACACTAAAAGTTATGTGTTTATGGTAGTATAATGTAGGGATTGAATGGAACAAGAGACTGCCATGAAATCTTGGAGAAGGCTCAAGTTGAGATGTCCTTTAGAAGTATTGGGAAGCCATGTGGATTGAGTCATGGTGTTTGTTTCAACTTTTGTGCTTTTGGTCTTTTGTGATTCGTTTTTGCTTGATTTGCAATTTTTTTTATGTCTAGTGTATGGACATAGCACTTTTTTGTGGTGTTGCATTGCTTTTTGTTTTCATGGTTTTATTCTTGTTTGAACTTGTTATTTCCTTTTATGTTTGAGGGTCTTGGAAATTGGTTTGGAAAGAGGAAATTTAATGGAGTACAGGGAGATATTTGTGGTACCCAACAGGTAATGAAAGACTTGGATGAAGCCTAGTGAAGGTATAAGGGAAGTTGAAGGTAAGAATATGACAGGGCCCATTAGTTTGGTTAGGTCCATTGAGGTAAATGGATAGTGGTAGAACAGTCGTGAGAAAGGTAACACGAAAGGTAAAGTGAATGGATATGATGTGTTAGATGCTTTGGATATGTTGGGAACTGTTGTTCTCAATGTTGTGCATGTTGTGCACCAATAAAGGAAGTTCTCTTAACCTATACCTTATGATATCTAGAAATTTCATTGTGATCATGATTATGTTGATGTTTATATATGTATACATGTATGTATTTATGTATGTTGTTTTTTACAGGGTCGTCATGGATCATTATTTTTGTAATGCTAATTTTTATATGTATATATGTGTGTATGTATGTCGTTGTCTGACAAGATCATGATTGTCTTATGCTAATGATTATATACGTACGTATGTATGTATCTATGTCACTGTCTGATAGGGTTGTCATGGATCACTCTTGTGGAGGAATGATTGCTTATGCAGGTGAAAAAAATGAAGAGGTTCTTGTTCTTATGAGGAATCAAGTGGGAAGAGTAACCCTGATAGATCTATGAGGTCAATATCATGTGGACATGGATTGATATTATATGCTTGTACTATGCCTATGTTTATGTTATGGATAGGTAATGTTGGGGGGTAGATCAACGAAGTGAAAGTAGTGTGATCTGCGACATGCTAGGATAAACGTGGGTAGTGGAAAGACACTAGGAGCAAGGTTGCTTGTGGGGTCAGTGTGTGGTCTATGGATGTCCAGTACTATTGTTGTGTATATGTTGTGCATGTTGTATATTCATTGATTGTACCTATGGTGATGTGTGCATGTAACATATGTAGTGTTGTGTACATATGATGTTGTATGTCTATTGTATATATGGGATTGTGTGTATATTGCATATGCAGTGCTAGGTTTAGATGGTGTTATGTACATGTTGGATATGCAGTGTTGTGTACATATCGTATTGTGCGCATGTTGGATATGTGGTGTTGTGTGTGTATGATGTTGTGCACAAGTTGGATATGCAGCATTTTGTATGTATGGTGATTTGTTTTATATGCAGTGCTATGTATATATGGTGTTGTGTGCGTGTTGTACATGTGGTGGTGTGTGTAGGTGGTGCCGTGTAAATGTCATGTATGTGGCGATGTGTACATGTCGTGTCATGTATATATCGTGCATATGGTATTATGTACACATTATACAGGTGGTGTGGTGTACATTTGGAGTTATGTACACATTGTGCAAGTGGTGTCGTGTACATGTGATGTTGTGCACACGTTGTGCAGGTTGTGTTGTGTACATGTGGTACTGTGTACATGTGCATATGGTACTGGTATACACGTGGTATTGTGTGCATGTCGTACATATTGTGTTAAGAGCATGTCATACTATGTATGTGCATGGTGTAGTCATGGTATCATGATGTGTGTGTTTGTTGTGCTGTACTCTTTATACATATGTGTATTGTGTTGTGCTGTATTGTACACCAGGTGTAGGTATATGTGTTGTATGTCGTTGTAGGCGTATGTATTGTGTTGTATTGTACACTGGGTGTAGGTGTATGTGTTGTATGTCAAGTGTAGGTGCATGTATCGTATGGTGTTGTATGTTGTGTGTGGTTGTATGTGTGTGATGCACATTATGTGTATGTGTACATAGTTGAAGAGAAGGCACTAGGTGCTTTTCGGGTGTGGAAATTGGTATGGTGTATGTACGGAAAGGATAAAGGTAGAAGCTAAGGATTGACTAAAGGATAAGTATCAGTATTTTATTTTAGTTCTATTATGCATGTGATCTACAATTATGACTTATGATGGTGTTGAGGCCTTAGAATTCTGTGGCCAAAACATGGGGGAAACCACTCGTTCCGGACCTTAAAGCAGCTCCCATTTGGTATAGTGGCTTCAACTAGGGATAATGGGACCTGTTTCCCAATAAGGATGTTTTATGAGGGTGGTTGTGAATATAACATGTAAATGGATAATGATTTTTAATCTATATGCATCTCTCTAAGTAATTAATCTAATATATACTCGGGGTGTTGTTCCTTTATGTGATCTAAAATGATATCCTTCAACTATTAGTAATATAGATAATTTAATAGTCAAAAGAGATGAAAATTATGTAAAATGATTTTTCTAACAAAATAGTTTGCATAGAATAATTGTGTAAAACATATCACATTTTCCAATGCGATTACATATTCAATAAGAAACCATGGCTAAATATTAGAATAGAAGTGCAAGTAATATTTATATATGATAACCTTTCAAATATATAATGCAATGAAAAAATAACTATCAATTTAAGAGATAAGACTTAACACAAGTGAATAGAAGTACCATATGCATGAAGTTCTACTCTGTAAATTGATAGCAATGAATCTGTTCCTTCCTACTTTCAAGAGATTTAAAGAGTACAGTAGTGCAACATCAGTTAGACAGCTTTAATTGCTAAAAGATAACAGAATATGTTCCATTAATTCATCAAAGCACTCACAAACTAATAGTAGTGCATTCTTTGCAAATGTTTTTGATAAATTTCTAGACCCTTCTCTAAATGCATGAGAAGGGTTTAAATACTAAACTAACTATAAACTAAAATTAAATTATTACAAAAATGTACAGGAGGTTTCAAACAACCTTCCTCTAAAAGCTTAACTCAAACAACAATCTAGGAATTTAAACTAACAACCCTGATTTTGTGAATCTTGCCCTTCTTTCTGAATGTGATCACGAAGTTGACAAATATCTAACATTGCTTTGAGCTGACATGGCTATGATATCCGTGATCGAATCTGTCCCTTGAAAATAGCATTTGAGATTATTGACTGAGATCTTTTTGCTGAATCTGTAAGAGATTGAAGAGTTTGATGTTGATGGTAAGGTTTGATCAGAAAATTCCAGTAATTTTCCTGATCAAATTTATTAAATTTTTTGATCATTTCCTCTTATGTATCTGCTCTCGGTCTCCATTTTATTTCTACTTCTCTTTTTCCCGAAAACACATCAGACGTGTTTTCCTCAAGAAGTTCTGTCTTAAACAATTGCTCACATTTAAACTGAATAATCTCATTTTATTTCTTGGACGTCTTGGTCGCTTCTTTCTCTGCTTGATTAATTTGTGCTCCCCATTCTGCGAATAACAGTTCTTTGTGAAGCTTATCTATTTGTGGTAGATTAGCTTGCTTTCCTCTATCTGAAATTTTCCACTGAATGTGTTCTTCGATTTTCTTTTCAAGTCTTTCACATTCTAGTTTCTGAATTGCTATTTGCTGAATCATTATTTTAATGGAATCACAATAAGAATCAATCATGGAAGCTTGTTGACAAAACATTTCTTGTTCTTTCTTTAGCATGGTGTTTACATCAAGTGCTTCTTTGATACATTTTTCTAATTGTGGTTGACTCTGTAACTCAGCCATTTCTATTTCCTGATGTGCTTTCTTTTCCTTAAGCTCTTTTTGATACTTCAATTTGAGGCTTTTAATATCTTCATGAAATTGGGCTGTGTTTATTTTGATTTACTCAATGGACTTGGCTTTCTCTTTATTCAACAACTGTTCTAATTCTTGTACTTTGGCTTCCTTTTGTTTCAACAATACTCTAATCTTAGTAGTTTTATCAATAGTAGAGGTAGCAGATGCCCCTGCATATGTGATAATTTGGTTAGATGTTCAGTGGGATCATCTGAGTAATCTTTCCATAGTACATCAACTGATTCATTTGTTGGTTTTGGAGTTGTTTCATCGTTCCTTCTTCTTTTATTTCTTTTAACTATAGCCTTGTAACTGGGACTGTAGAAAATATCTAATGAAGGAATATCTTCAATCTGTAGAACTATTTGATCTGTAGGATAGGCCGATATGTTTTCTTTGTCATGCATTTCTTTGTAGTGGATTGATAGTCTCAACTATTTTCTGTGAGGGTTCTGGTGTTTGGAAACTTGTTGCTTGATCAATATTGGGATTTTCTTTGGGAGTCTTTATTTCTTTGGAAAATTCTTCCCATCAATTAATAAGATCTTTTTCTTGTGATGAATTGGACTGATCTAGCATGCTATGACTACGTAAAACTGTTTTGGAATTTGATTATGTCCCATTATTTCCTGTTTCATCCAGCATTTCTATCTCTTGAATAACTTGGTCAATTGTCTTTTCTGAGTTTTCCTTCTTAGATTTGGATTCATTTTCAGAGTGATCTGAATTATCAAACTGCTGCTGTGGTTGACCTGATTCATCTTTAGATATATCTTTCATTTCATCATCTAGACTAACACTTGGAGTATGTTTTTCATCTTCAATAGTCAACAAATTTAAAGGAACGTTTTCTAATCTCTTGTTTTTGTATTCTTGAAAAGCTTCAACATCCTCTTGACTTAGTTGACTAGAAACGTACTTGGTAATATCAAAGAAATTTTCCATGCCCTGAAAGAGGTCGTTGAATCCATCTGTTTCCTTTACAAAAGGCTTCATTTTAAGCTCTGTGATGTAATTTTTAATCACATAATTGGGATCATATAATCTTCGTGGCATAAATTCCAATTTCAATAACTGAATCTTGGGAACCTCTTTATAAGTATGGCCGATATTAGCCAGAGAAAAGGTGCCACACTGTAGAGGGAAATTAGGCCAAATAGCCTTTTTACCATCCTTCAGCTGCTCTGTGACACCATTGACAAGCTGATAGGCTATTTATTTTGCAAGTAATTTATCGGGAACATAGTAAGGTAAAACATGGGGAGAAGCATAACTCCCAAATACTCTAATGTATGTAAGCTTTTCTTTGGCAAACCATCTAGCTATTGGAAGAATATCTACATCAGCTTCTTCAGAAACCCTAGGAGCTCTTTTGTTGAAAATCATCTTATGTATGGGCAATATGACTCCATAACATATTTTATAGAAATGTAAGTGGAACTCTAAATCCCAGAGTTCTCTGTGGTAGATGTGAATCGGGGTAGGGTCCTTGGTAGTCCATTTCCAACCCATGGTAGGAAATTTAGAAGTAAAATAGATAGCATCCATGACATAGGCAAACATATAAAAAGGAGGTATTTCTCTGAATGAAGCACTTATTTTATTCCTATATGCAGTTATATGCTTGGCTAGGTAATTGGATAAAATGTCTGCCCAATTTAAGATAGATGAATTGACGATTGCGTCAATTAGGGGAATCTAATCTCTTGAAAATATAGTGCTATTAGGCTTGCAAATATTCTACATAACATACTAGCGGCATAATAATAAGGATTAGGAATTTGTGCAATTGGGTATGTACCTTACTTCTCTTGCTTCAATTTCCCTTCATTGTCCTTCCATTCATGGATGACTTTGATAAGATCTAGATGTTCTTCTTTGAATTTTTGCACATATTTATTGTCGTATTTCTGCTGCAGGGTTGGTAGATGATACATTGCTGCTAAATCCTCTGCTTTGAAAGAACCTATAGTTTCTCCTCTCGAATTTTTGAACATTCTATCTTCAATATTTAAGTGGTAAATTTCCCACTTAACCATGTCTGTATAAGGAATAATCTTTGGTCTTGCAGCTATCCTGTGAATGTATGAGCATGCAACATCAAAAAGGGTTGCATCAGAGGTAGAAGCAGTGCTTGTTGTAGATACTTTATTTATCACCCTTGGTCCTTCACCTTCGAATAGTTTATACGTTGCCTCCCATGTCAAACTGCCACAGTATTTGTTGTAGACGGTATTTGAAAATAATGGAGACATATATGTATCTTCTGTGGACGACGTTTGAGAAATTTATTTGCCCCTTTTTCTCATTTTGATCTTCTTCAACCCGTTAATTGGTTTCCTGAGAGAAAAGTGAATTTAACACATAAGGAGTATCACAAGATTAAATTAATCATTTATTTCAAACACATGCGAGAAGATATCAATCTATCAATCATCTTTCATAATTTCTAATTTAATATTTCACATGGCCTCACACGTAAGATCTATCAATCATTTTAAAGTCGTTAATATCTTAAATTCCATTTGATATGACACAAGCTGTTTCACACGCTGAATTCATTAACTACGCAAATCGCAATCATACCTTATAATATTTCGTGATACTTGACTCTTAAAGGCTGCAAAATGCAATCTGCGCAAATCGCAGATCGCAACTTTTATGGGATAATGTTTGAGTGTATATTATAAGTTGCGCGCAATGTGAATTGCAAAAACATTGAAGTGACCATGATAGTCGAAAGATTTTATATTTCTTGGTTTATTTGCTTGTCAGGTCTGCGGGTATCAAAACTTATATCATTTTCTTCTTAAAGCTTTATTGATTAAGTAAAGTGTGATGCGAAAAGGAAAAAAAATATAACGATGATTGAGGTTTTTTGCAAGGTTTATTTTTAAATTATATCTTCGAAGAGGCTTTGAGAATATTTCGCAATTCACATATTTTACGTTTTATGGTTCTTTTTTGAAATAAAATATGTAGATGCGATGCAGTTTAAGGAAAAAACAAAAAATTTATTTTCTAAGTTTTTTATTTTAGGAAATTATAAAAATAATTTCCTATTTATTTCTAAAGGGTCCCTATTTATAAAAAATAAATGGGGAGTTGTTGTATAGCACAACAGATGGTTACATGTGATTTATGATTATAAGTTTATGGTGATTTCATGTGATTCATGACTTTAATTTATAATGGTTTCATTTTGAGATAACCATATGTGATATGTTTATACATGATGATTGATCAAACAACTAGTTTGACTCGATTTCAAGTGTACCTTAGTGAAAAACTACCAATTGGGTATGATTAAGTTATTTCAATTTATTTTGAATCTAATGGAAATTATCTGCTTGGTACAGGAAATAATTTATTGCTCGGTTTGGGATGGTTGAAATCGACTGCAAGAACTAGAAGCATCAGCAAAAGGAATTGAAATAGACAACAGTATGTTGGTAAAGCATTTCAAGAGCAGGGCCATTATGGGACACTGGTACCTAATAGTGTCCATTGATTTCCAAGAACATGTTATGACCAGTATGATGGTTTTTATGAAGGGATATGCCTTGGTTTTTGTATCTTCCGATGCGAGGAAGTGTTGCCAAGGGATGGACTGCCCGAGATGGGGGTTCCAGTGGAACTTGGAAGGTGTGTGACTGCACAGAAGGGGGTGACTAGATTTTGGGTGACTGGATTTCCCGAGGGACTGTGTAGAAGAGAAGGGAAGTTCGGGGATGGATTTTATTTGGTCACTATCATTTCTAGATGGAATCAGATGCACATTGGGAGTGTGACCTGAAACAATGATTCAGTAACTATTCATTGATGTTATAGTAGTGTAGGATTGTAGCGTTTGACGTTGGATGCAACTTTGGCTCTGACAGTGGATTTTGGACTTCCTGGTAAGGAAGTGAATTCTGGTACTACTTTGAGGGTGCATGTGTGAGCCTACAGATTCCCTTGTTGCGGATGCATGCATCATATCTTTTTATTTGTTGGTTGAGAAAATGTGAATATGTGTATATCATTGAAAATATTATAATGGGTTGTGTTATAAATATCCAGTACATGGTATGATTGTCATGATGGTTTTTGCTTTTGAGCAGGCGATTCATTGTAAAAACTGCAACGAATTGTGTTATAAAGCTCCATAGGTAGTATATTTTATTTTTCATTGGTTTGTTGGTTTGTAGGTGTCATTGAACAATGAGGAGGGTCTTTCCCCAAGGGAGAGGGTTATGTAAAAACATTGGTTAAAAATACATGTAAAAAAATATAAGACCAAGGTCACGGGACACATATTCCAAGATGAATAGTGGGAAAAATATTCCAGTGGGTGTTTATTTTGGTTTATTATGGTTAAAATAAATTGACAAAGGCAATGCCAAAATCTTCGGAAAAGCATGAGGCATTAATTCACATTTTATCTATGAAATAATGGAAAATAGGAGAAAATGGAGGTGAAAGGTCATAGGTTGCATGTGCGGAGGAAAATGAAGGAAAACAATGGAAATTGAAGAAAATAGAGGCCTCATCAATAAAAATGCTTCGTAAGATTAGTATTCAAGCTTTTACTCAAAACTTTTGTCATTTCATTTTTGGAGCTCTCTAATTATTATGTTTCTCTCTCTCACTCTTGGACACTTAGAGTTTTCTTGGAGCAAGAGAAGGATCAAGCAACTACAACAAGATTCTTTGTAGGTATTTATTTGCATGTGTGATTTCCTTGCTATATTTAGCATGCATGGTATTGCATGTGGTTGTTTTTTTTCATGGCATAGGTTTTTCCAGGTGTGACATTGTTTTCATCCTAACCTTTTCATTTCTGAATAACCTTGATGAGATGGGTTCTAATATTTGGTTGAGTTGGATTGTCGAATGGATTCAAAGCTGAGTGAGGTGGATCTCCAAGATGATAAATACATGGCCTAGTGATCCCTGAACTAGAATGTGGACCGCGATAAAGCCAGTGGCCTAGTGACCCCTGAACCAGACTGTGGATTGTGGTAAAGCTAGGATTGTGTGTCTCAATGGGCCTAGGAATCCTTCCCGGTGAATGGCAGAATATACAGTAAATCCAAGAGGTGGGTGCTCTCTTTTGGTCCTAGTAGTCTTGGTGGGATGTACGATAAAGCCTAGAGAGTGGTTTCAGTGTAGGGCCTAGTGATCCCTGGATCAGACTATGGATTATGGTAAAGCCTGGAGAGTGGTCACATTATAGGGCCTAGTGATCCCTGGATCGGACTATGAATTACGGTAAAGCCTGAGATACTAGGAGGCAATAAAATTCCTCACGGTGTAGGTGGAGAGCTCAAGTAGCATTCATGCTTGTTTGCTTCTTTTTCGTTGGTTATAAGTCTCACATTCATGCTTGGAATATGACACGGGGGTGATTGGCTAAAGAGATATCTGGCTCAGCCAATTTATGGTCGGGTGGAACGTGGTAGTCCCATCCCTTGTTGGTCTTTACATTCATTAATGAGAAGCTCATTCCCTTGGCTTTTGAAGTGTAAATGTATTGGTTTATATGAGGGTCCTATGGCTGATTTATCCCTGATATTTCTATTGTTATTATGCTGGTTATGAGCATAATTGTTGATTTACTATTTTTTACATGACTGGATTTTCATGGCTTTATCGTTGGCTAAGTATATGCTACATGCATGGTGTATATATTATTATATAAGGTGCTCTATAATTCATAGTTTGATAGGTTCCATGTTATTTAGTATGGATGCATGAGCTAATATGTTTTTGTTGCAGCAAATTTGATAGGGAAACAAGCCTTCTTGATGAAAATCTGATGAAACTAATGTAAACAGTAACCAAACTATGCATCCATGACTTACATGTACTATGCATGCAAAGTGTTTGTAAAAATGAATCACATGTGTTGGAAAGTTAGACCCCATTTCCATAATTGTACCATGGGAGTTGGGTCACGCATGGTAACTCTCATCTCATGTCTACCTTGGTAAGTATGTTAAAGTGGGTAAATGTGGGGTGGGGTGGTTACAATTGCACCCATTCCAAAGGGTTATCATGTGACGACTAGAAGTAGTGAAATATTAAGCCTTAATTCCTCTGATTAATTAAACTAAAAAATCATAATTAAGAATAATTATAGTGATTAGCAATGATACAAATATTTGGTACAAGCCTGATTACTTTTATGCTCGGACTAAAGAATTGCACGAAATATCTAATTTCTTTCCCAACTTGCTCTAAAGAAAACATTTCTCTGAACAACATAATCTAAGAGGACACAACCCTTATTCCACACTAACATTCAAGACATTAAGCATAGCCATGATATGTGAATAAGGCATTTGACGTACACACCATCAAGCACAAAACAAGCCAAATAAGGGTTTCATTACTCTGTGACTTCCAGCATAGTGCCATCATATTAACCACACAATGGATCCCGAGCAGACTCTTTTAGATCTACTAGTAAGTCATATATTAAAGCATTAAAAAACCCATACTCAAATATTATTTATGGCCATGCCAAATGACGGAATTCCACGCATTGCATCAATTAACCAAGCACATAAGGCATTCTTTCAATCATGTAAATATCCTTGTAACTCACCAACATAACAACAAGCACATAGGCCTCCCAACCCCTCATGACCATGTGAACATATGCATAACATCTAATTATATCCAACTAGAAATAACACATTCCTCCATAAATATTGTTGTTGCATGCATTGCCATAATACATAACAATATCTTTTATTATACATAGTGCAACATATATACATAAGTGGGTATACTTATCTGATTAACTTATATGATTAGAAATTGAGGGAGGGACTTCAACTCTCTACCCAACCATACCTTAGCTACACTACCATATTTCTCAGTAATTGTCCACCCCCGAGCCAAATTCAAAGGCTAAGGAGTCAAGTGCTTAAGGGAATTTACGCCAATACTAGTCAACAAAATCGCATGGTAATCTAGAGCATGTAGTGCCTCCATGTGATACTCAAGAGTCCAAAGAAAACAATATCTCCACCCAATCAAACACTTCAGGGAATCCATAGCACACAATTCTCCACCAAACAGTCACTATAAGAATCCAAAGCTCATGGTGTCTCCATTCATTTCACTCTACAGGAATCCATAGCCCACTGTGCCTCCATAAACAATATAGTAGGAGTATTGAGCACACCATGCCTCTACTTGATAGATTTCACGGGAATCCAGAGTCCACCCTCAGTGTCTCCACCTATGAAACACCATAAGGAGCACTAGAGAACACAACAAATCCACCTTTTGGGAAGGAACCTACATCCCACTATAATTCCACCTTCTTCAAAACCACAACTCGTCTTACACCACGCTCTTCAATGTGCTTCCAAGCTTGCACATTCTTGAGGTTCTGACCTTTTCTTCAATGATCCTCTGGAAATTATTCTTGCATATCTAAGTGTATCCAGTCTCCAATATGATTATGCATAACCCTGCATCTCGAAACATTCTCCCCCTAATGTCCCTCATCGGGGCCTCTTCTTTTCATCCTTTCCTCGTGTGTTGTCCATCCAACACATTCCCAAATATTAGGGACTATATGGCTCGTCCTTTGCTCATGCAACCCATTCATTCTTTAATTCTTGCACCAACAAGGCCATCATTTCTTTAGGGTTTTAGATGCTAAAATGAATGTATTGGTTTGGTTTTACAAGCAACTCTTATTCCTCAAACCTTTGAATCCATGTCCACTCCTCCAACCTAGTCATTGTTTACTTTTTCACAATATTTACATGAGTTACAATTCATAATTACATTTACAAGAGGGTTAACAAGAAGAGTATTCACAATATGGTTTTGTTTTTAGCTTTTTTCTTTTGTTTTTTATATCAACAAGCAAAAATATGTGCTCTTCTCTTTTGAAAAAGTTAAGCTTTTGGTTCTAGTTTGGTTTTCTCGGTGACATACCAACCCAAAACTCGATGACTTAATATGTAATTATGTTTTCAAGAAATACAAAATATTTAACCCACAAAACAAATAGTATGTTTAATATTATATAGTACTATATAATATTGAACATTATTGGCCATAGAAAAAGAGGAAGTAAGGATCTAATAAAATGTAAAATAAGTTTGATTTAGAAAGCCATCAAGGTCTTAAAATCAGATTAAAAAACAAAATACATTTTCACCAAAGTAAAGGGGTAAAGACATATGGAAGGTCCTAACTCGAGTTTAGATTACTTTGACATTTGTTTGTCTTTTTACTAAAATAGATGGATTGATTTCAATGCAGATGTTAATTTCTAATCCTATTTGATTTTAATATTCCAAAATTAGCATACAACTAATTGGAATGTTGATTTTTGTTTTTAACACCTAGCAGTTGAATAAATGGGTAAGGAGGCCCATGCATATTAAAAATATGAATAAAACCCCTCATAATGTTAAAAGGGATCATCATAGGAGCTGGATTTCACACATTCATGTGTGAAAAGGGATATTTGCATGTGGACAAGGTCAAGTTTGACCAAGTCAACAACACTGGTATAAGAGGTGGAGATCATCTTTGGAGAAAATGCAGTGATAGTGGGAGGAAGATTCCTTAGTGGAGGAAACCCTAATGAGTGGGACCCAACATGAGAGGGCTTCCATTTTTATAAAAGGAGGGCAAGGCAGCCATAGCAAGACATGAAATTGATTATTGAATTTGTGGTCTGAATGACTATTGTGCTTTCTTCAATTGTTTAGTTGAGATTGATGTGTTGCTTAGCACAAGGCATTCTTGTTTAGGAATTCCTTCTCCTTTCAAGAGTGGCCTCTTGAGGGAGCTTGTAATGAATTTCTCCACATCCAGGCTTGAGGCCAAGCTACCTCCTTCAGCTACAACGCAATTTTTGTTTAGAGCTGGGTTGTGTTGCAGGGTGTTGCAGTGGAGGGTTGACAACACCACTTTCGGAGCTTGTTTTTCAAAGGAGAAAGATTTCTTTCATTTCAGAGATCAATGAGGAAGATCCCAGAGATTATTTCAGATCTTGTCACTTGGCCAATACATTTTCTATCTCCTACAGTGCAGTCCCTCTCCTTGACTGTGTTATTTTCAGTGAGCATTTGCAATGATTGTTGGAGGGTGAGTTCTTAAGTGTGAGGATTAGCCTTTCACTTGGAAGATCCATTGGAGGAGGTTTATTAATATTGAGTAGCATATTCAACCATCTCCATCCATCTCTTGATTTGCAGCTGCTATTCAGTCCTAGGACTACAACTCCGGCATTTTTGTACTTTTGCATATTTCAGGAAATCCTTCCCGGATTGTCTTGGAATTGAGTTTGGGAGTTTAGATATTTTCTCCCAACATTGTATGAGCTATATTATTACAGATCTATGTATTGACATTCTCCAACAGAAATTATTCTTAATAAAACTGTGTTGTCATAGCCTTGGACACTTTTCTGTGTAGCAATGATCTTATATTTCATGTACATGTTTTCTTGAGGCTTGTATTGCCTAACTTGAGTGATTATTTCCTTGAGATCTTGTATCTATTTACTGATAAGATCTTAATATGATGGCTATTTGGATCTTCTTACAATTTATGTGTTGATGTATCACTGCTCTTTCATTATTGTGTTCAAATATTGCTGCAGTCCCATTTTGGGAATATTACAATGGTATCAGAGCATGATCTTTGGCTCTGTTAGGTCCCTATATTACTAGTATAGTCCCTTATTATTGTTAGTGTAACCCCCTTATTGTTATTATTGTACCCTTGTAACCCCCATTTTGTTATTATTGTGCCCTTAAATTATTATTGTTAGGTCGGCTAGGATTACATTGTGGCCCACTAGGATTGCATTATGGCCCCATGGACTCCTATATATAGAAAGGAGGTTTTGTAAATTGTATCATCCAAGAATTGTTCATTCATGTAATGTATTGGAGGTTGCCCCCTGGAAGTGGCTTATTTCTAAGGCGTTGATATCTCTTTTCTTCTATTTTTGGAGCTGGTTACACAACATTTGGTATCAGAGCTTTGGATTCTAGGGTTTCGCTGCTCCAAACAGGTCATCGTGGCATTTTTGCTATAACTTTTTTTCTACGAAGTTTCAGAAGCTGAAATTTTTAGGGAGCAAAGCTGAAATCCTGAGGAAGATTTTCTAAGAATTTCAGAACTTGGTTCGAAATATTTTCGGAGATATCATCTGTGGAAGTTAGGTCTTTTTTCAAGCTCCTAAACAGGTCATCGTGGAATTTTCGCTATAAATGTTTTTCTACGAAGGTTCAGAATCTGAAATTCGTACGGTACGAAGCTGAAATCCTGAGGAAAGTGTTCAAAAAATTTCAGAGCTTGGTTCGAAATATTTTTGGAGATATGATCTGTGGAAGGCAGTGCTTTTTCAGGCTCCTGAATTTCATCTCAAAGAGGTGATCGTGGGAAAAGTTCAATAAATCTCTCTCTGGGAAGTGGATTTGAGTTCCGTAAAAAGTGGTCACAAGTACACAGACTTTAGTTTCTTGGCTATCAATTTCAGAGACAAAGGACGAAACAATGACACGTGTCAAGTCCTACAAGTTTTCTCTACTGAACCAGTCCAAAATTAGGTCATTGTGGGAGATTGGACACAACTTTGTCTTGGGGAATCCAAATTAGATCAGACCTGTGGCATTTGAAAGAAGCTTCAGAGGGCTAATACAGGGCTGAATTTAAGATATTGAAAATTTTCAATTACATAGATAATTCAATTTCAATATCGAGCTCCTCAAAGCAAGTAAAAGGTGTGTATTGTTTTTTTCCGAATTGCATAAGTCTTGTTTGAAGAATCAAGTTGAATTGATTCCAAGGGAATATTGTAGAATAGGTATCAATATTGGATTCTAAAATGGTGCCTAAAAAGAATTCAACACTCATTAAGCCTTCAGAAGGCTCTACCATGACTCATGAAGATGAAGAATTGCAACATGATCTATCAAAATTACAAGAGCAAGTGCAACAAATTTCACTCTTGCAAAGAGCAACAAAAAATGAAATGGAAGTTTTGAAGAAAGGCGTGGAAGTGAAGATGGACGGTTTGAAGAAAGGCATGGAAGCTAAGATGGATGGCGTGGAAGTGAAGATGGACGGTTTGAAGAAAGGCGTGGAAGCTAAGATGGATGGTGTGGAAGCTAAGATGGATGGCATGGAAGCTGGCATGGAAGCTAAGATGGATGATATAAAATCAAACATCGAAGATTTGACAAAGTTGATACAAGAAATGTTTCCTAATGGTGAAAAGATAGTAGAAGAACCTCATGACGAGAACAAAATAAATGTTAATCGTGATTTCATAAACTCTAATGTTGGCGGGAAGAACCACCATATTCCAAAAATGGATATGAGGAAGTTTGATGGAAAGGATCCTGTAACATGGATACTACAGATGGAGCAATATTTTGATCTCCATAATGTGCAAAACACACAGAAGGTACGCATTGCAACTTTGCATTTAGAACAAAATACATTTGTATGGTATCGATGGCTTTGCTCCCGTAAAAAAATTGTCACTTGGTCAATTTTTATGGAGGAAATGATAGCACATTATGAGGATACAAAGATAAACACCTTCTTTAGCCAATTGATAAATCTCAAACAAAAGGGTTTAGTGGGGGAGCACATTGAGGACTTCCAAAAATTGAATATAAGGGTAACTGATATTCCAGAGGAACACAGGATTGATATCTTCATAGGCACTTTAAAGGATAACATACAACATGAAGTTCGTGTTCTGGAACCTGATTCATTGGAGAAGGCATTCAGGTTGGCAAGAAAAGTTGAATGTAAAATTATGGCGACAAGGAAGCCTACCACTCAATTCTATAAAGAAGGAAGTGTTGCTACGCTTAGATTTCCACAACCTACAAGGTTGACACCACAACAATTGGAAGAAAAAAGAGCAAAAGGGCTTTGCTATAGTTGTGATAGCAAATACACTAAAGGTCATAAGTGTGCTGAGAAGAAATTATTTTACATCGATTGTGAAGAGGAAGAAGAAAATGAACAAGAAGAGGATATACACCAGGAACCAGCCCTAGAAGAGGAAGAAATGAATCCGACCATATCGTGTAATGCACTGGCAGGAATTACCACTCCTCAAACTCTCAAGATAGTAGGAAAAATCAAGAAGAAAAGGTAATAGTGTTGATTGATTCAGGTAGCACCCATAATTTTATTCATTGTAAGGTAGCCAAGGAATTAAATTGTTTCCTATACCCAGCACCAGAATGTCAAGTGATGGTTGCAAATGGAGGAACTATAAATTGCTCCGGAAAATGCCATAATATCAAGCTAACCATGGGGGAATATGTGTTGACTAGTCCAATGCTTTCCATTCCTATGGGAGGTGCTGATGTTGTACTAGGAGTACAATGGTTACAATCTTTGGGGACGGTAGCTTTTAATTTTAAGAACTTTTCTTGAAATTTTTTTCAGAAGGAAAGGAAGTTGAATTACGGGGTATTGAAGGGAAGCTGGGAAGGATAATAAGCTCTAATGTCATGAAAAAACTTGTAAAGAAAGAACAACGAGGCGTAATTGCATAATTATGCTCACTAGAAGTTCCGACATCAAAATCATCTATTTCTGCAGATCTCCAACAAGTCTTGGACAATCATTCCAAGGTGTTTGAAACTCCCAAAGGACTCCCACCTATTCGTGATCATTATCATGTTATTCATTTGATTCCAGGAAGTGTTCCTCCAAACATCAGGCCTTATAGATATCCTTACCTCCAAAAGAGCGAAATTGAACGTATGATTGCAGAAATGTTAGAGGCGGGTATAATTCAACCTAGTCAAAGTTCTTTCTCTGCTCCTGTAGTATTGGTACACAAGAAGGATGGATCATGGCGAATGTGTCCTGATTATAGGGAGCTCAATAAGCTCACCATTAAAGATAAATTTCCCATTCCTGTGATTGATGAATTATTGGATGAATTACATGGAGCAATTTATTTTACCAAGTTGGATCTTCGTTCAGATATCATCAAATTAGAATGAAGACTGAAGATATTCTAAAAACAGCATTTCGAACTCATGAGCATCATTATGAATTTTTGGTCATGCCTTTTGGCCTTACCAATGCACCTTCTACATTTCAAGGGTTGATGAATTCCATTTTCAAACCCTTCCTTAGAAAATTTGTGCTAGTATTTTTTGATGATATACTAATCTACAGCAGGTCTTGGAAGGATCATGTTGAACATGTTGACAGGGTTCTCAAACTATCACAGGAGAAACAATTATATGCCAAAACATCCAAATGTTTCTTTGGAGTACAAGAGGTGGAATATCTGGGTCATATTATATCTCACGAGGGTGTTAAAGTAGACCCTAACAAAATTAAAGCTATTAAGGAATGGAAAGTCCCCAAGACAATAAAGCAGTTGCGAGGATTTCTCGGGTTAACAGGCTACTATCGCAAGTTTGTTAAGAATTATGGGAGAATAGCAGCACCTCTAACAACATTATTGAAGAAAGATGCATTTTCATGGACTCCTCAAGCAACTAAGGCCTTTGAACATCTTAAAGAGGCAATGTGCCTAGCACCGGTCTTAGCTACGCCAGACTTCACAAAAACCTTTATTGTGGAATGTGATGCCTCAGGAAATGGAATTGGTGCACTTTTAATGCAGGAAGGAAGACCCATTGCTTTTGAAAGTCGTCCAATCAAAGGAAAGTATTTACAGAAACCTATTTATGAGAAGGAAATGTTAGCAATACCGCATGCACTAAAGAAATGGTGAACTTACCTAATGGGAAGACACTTCAAGGTAAAAACTGATCATGATAGTCTTAAACACTTTTTGGAACAAAGACTATCTTCAGAAGAGCAGCAAAAATGGGTCACAAAGATATTGGGTTATGACTTTGAAATAATCTACAAAAAAGGAAAGCTTAATGTTGTTGCAGATGCACTCTCAAGAAAGAATGAAGAGGTGGAAGCATTTCTTTGTGCCATTTCTATTATCCAACCAGATTGGATAACCGAAGCAAGAGATGAATGGAAGAAGGACAAAGTTGTATGGACACTCATTCAAAATTTGCAGCAAGATCCTAGTACATCTGATACATTTAGTTGGAAAATGATTCCTTATGGTACAAAGATCGCTTATATCTTTGTAAGAATTCCCAACTAAAACAAAAGATTCTTTTGGAATTGCACACTTCTCCTTTAGGAGGACACTCAGAATTTTTAAAAACTTACCACAGGGTGAAGAAAGAATTTTTTTGGGATGGCCTTAAATCTGATATTCAAAAGTTTGTGGCGGAATGTTTGGTTTGCCAGCAGAATAAAGTGGAGACAATTAAGACCCCGGGACTTCTACAACCTTTATGCATTCCAAGTCAACGTTGGGAGGAGATTTCAATGGATTTTATCACAGGTTTACCGAAGTCCGAAGGCAAGAATGTCATCATGGTGGTAGTTGATAGACTTACCAAGTATGCACACTTTTGTGCATTATCTCATCCATTTAAAGAAAGTACAGTTGCTACTACATTTGTGGACATAATTCAAAAGCTACATGGAAGCCCAAGGGTTATTGTGAGCGACATAGATCCCATTTTTACAGGAAATTTTTGGACGGAGTTATTTTCTTGTTTGGGTACTCAATTAGCTCATAGCTCATCTTATAATCCTCATTCTGATGGTCAAAAAGAGATAGTAAATAAATGTTTGGAAGGATATCTTCGTTGTTTTGTATCTGATAAACAAACACAATGGGTCAAGTGGTTACCTCTCGCTGAATGGTGGTATAACACTTCCTTCCATACTGCAGCAAAAATAACCCCATTTATGGCACTTTATGGATATCATCCACCATCGATCACATCATCTTTAAAGGAAAATTTGAAGGTTCAAGCAGTGGAAGATCACATCGAGCATCAGCAAGAAGTTCTCCAACTCTTAAAGGATAACCTGAATTTGGCACAAAATCGAATGAAAAAACAGGCAGATCAACATCGCAGCGAGAGAAGTTTTGATGTAGGAGATTGGGTATTTTTACGGATACAACCATATAAACAAATGTCCCTCAAGCAAGCTAAGAGGGATAATAAATTATCGCTAAAGTACTATGGTCCTTACAAGGTGTTGCAAAAGATTGGTACTATGGCATACAAATTGGAGCTTCTTGCTTCTTCGCGAGTACATCCAGTTTTCCATGTTTCGTGCTTAAAGAAGGCTATAGGTGAAAATCTTCCAGTTCAAACAATATTGCCAGAACTTGATGAGGAAGGAAAAATCATATTGGAACCGGAAGCGGTCACGGAAACAAGAACTCGACAACTACGGAATCGATCAATTTCAGAGTATCTCATCAAGTGGAAGAACTTACCCACCGAAGATTCTACATGGGAGGATGAGAATTTTATACAGAAGCACCCAGAGCTACTCAAGCGTTGAGGACAACACTTTTTTGAAGGAGAGGGGCATGTTAGGTCCCTATATTACTAGTATAGTCCCTTATTGTTGTTAGTGTAACCCCCTTTATTGTTATTATTGTACCCTTGTAACCCCCATTTTGTTATTATTGTGCCCTTAAATTATTATTGTTAGGTCGGCTAGGATTACATCGTGGCCCACTAGGATTACATTATGGCCCCATGGACTCCTATATATAGAAAGGAGGTTTTGTAAATTGTATCATCCAAGAATTGTTCATTTATGTAATGTATTGGAGGTTTCCCCCTCGAAGTGGCTTATTTCTAAGGCGTTGATATATTTTTTCTTCTATTTTTGGAGATGGTTACACAACAGGCTCGGCCTATGGAATCTTAGCCAATATGCTATCAAGAAGACACGAAGAAGAGAATATGAACAGAAAAGACAAAAAGAAGACTCCATTATTTGGGGGAAGAAAGGAGGAGATAATTTCAAAGTTTTTTTCTCAAACTTTGCAGAGCATTCATGGAGATCTTAAGAAGATGAGGAAGGAGATGTGTAGAGATTATCCAAGAGAGTTTGAACCTGAAACAAACTCTATATTTTCATATGATGGGTGTGAGCATACAGCCACACACTATGATGCACATCGCAGTCATATGCCCATATTTGCTATGAGAGAGATAAAAGAAGAAGAAATGCCTAGGAGGGAAACTCTTAGTGATTTTCTGCAAGAATATGAATCTCAAACTAAGAAGTTTAGAGATCATATCACTTTTCCAGAGTTTTTCAAGATTAAGGTGGAGAGAAGCAAGCAACATGATATGAGTATATTTTTCCTATCTACTTTTGGTGGTTTACCTACATGTTCAGCTACAACTTGGGTGGAGGAGCTAGACACCTATTTGCAGCAGCACCAAATTTCTGAAGATGAAGCCATCAAAGTTGGAGAGCTGCATTTTGGAGGTAAGGCCTATGCATGGTGGATATTTGAATCTTTTTCTTTGAAAAATGCAAATGCTTCTTCTTATGCAAATTTCACTAAGAGGGTAGTAGAAATATTTGATGGAAAACTTTCTAAGACATCCTTGGTGAAACCAAACAAGCCAAAACAAATAGAAATTTTTCATGTGTTGGAGGAAACTATAAACTCAACTCCACTTCAGAAAACTAATGAGGAGGCTGACATCTTGTATCATACCTTGCTAGAGGCAAGACCTCTATCTCATATTCTTGAACAAGAGGGCATGGAGATCCCTTTTTCAAAAGAGGATCCAATACTTGGGAGGTTGCCCATTCATATTGGAGAGGAAGAAAAAGTTGAGGGCAACAGCGTTGTCATGTCTAGAACATACCTAGCACCTCATGCAGAGGTAGAGGGAGTGCATGCTCCAACAAGAGGGATTCTTGTATCATTGCAAGAAATTCCCTAGGATCTCATATGTGAAGATCAAAGCACAACCCATGATCAACATGTGCCATTGTTGACAGATTGTGAAACCATGCAGCTAAAAGGAGGAGGTAGGGAGGATGAACAACATCATTTGATGAGGAGCACACACCCCTATCTATTTTAGAGGGTTGATGCACAGAAGAGGGAGAATAAATTGCGCAGTGAAGGCAAGGACAAGTCTGTCCATTCATGTATGAAATATACTCTTGATCTTGATGTCTCATTGCATGGAGGCATCTCACGAAGGATACCACCAGATCAGCAGATGATGAGGGATGCTTTAAATTTGGAGGCACTACTCATTGATTCAAGAGGGGTGAGGACCTCGGGAGAGCTTGATACAGCATTGAGATTCTTGGGTAGACTCAAGGATAGGAGAGGCATTCTCTCAACATCATGATTACCCACTCTCATTTCAGATTCTGCGCTGTGGCAGGAGTAGCTGGGAAGGATAACAGCCTTCCAACTTGCATATTTGGCATGGGAGATGTCAAAGAGGAGGACATCCATATGTCAGATGTTCTTTGTGATATATCATCAGTGTTGTCACTATGGAGGATAGATCCATATTGGAAATCCCAACTATTTGTGGATTATTCCAAGGATCTTTTTACTTGTATGATGTTGGATGAACAATTGCATGAGGAGGGATATTCAGTAAGAGATGGGTTCATCTACTATCATGTTAGGATCTTCTTATCTAGAGCTTCCAAGCTCAAGGAGAAGTTACTACAAGAGCTCATGAATATTTCCTTTTCAGCCACACTTATTCCATGAGAGCATACCACACCATCATGGAGGGGTACATTTGGGCAGGCTTTGAGTAGGAGATATATCAACATTTAAGGAGATGCATGGATCATGTGGAGATGGAAGAGATACATAACTCTTTGGAAGAGTTAACACAGCCACCTCTTTCCTCTTTGAGGATGAGAGGATATTTATCTATGAGCCACTCCATTTTCATTGGCGAAGCATATGGTAAGGATATTGTTTGGTTGCATAATGATTTGTATGTGCATTCCTTAACCATATATGTGCAGGACATTGCTCAAGGAAGGATCATTATTCCTTCTAGGCTTCATGGTCTACTTGAGGCCATAAGCAGTTTTGGTGATGCCCACTCCCTAGAAGGTCTTGGGAAGATTACATCTTTTGTAGAGAATGCTCACTTTGCACCATACAACATACACTTTCTCCGAAGTTGTGAGGAGATTGGGGCAGCAAGAAAGTGGTTTGGAAATCACACATCATGCCATTTTCTGATGCATTTGAGAGTAAAACTACACTGGTTGCATTTGAGGGACCATTTTCCTTCTCCCTTATTACATATGGAAGCTAGAATGATGCTAATCATGATTCCATTTTCTGATGTTGTTATTATTTTTATTGGGAGCATGATTGGGGGAGAGACACATTGGCTGGATGTGTCCTTGGGGGAAGAGATTTCCCACACTTTTTGCAATACATGTTCCAAGGGGAGCATGGGAGATGATATGGCCACTACAGTAAAATACTTGCTTCTTTATGAGGTGGGCCATGAGATTGATTGGATGCCATATGGTGGTGATTTATTATCCATCACATATGGGATGGTTTGGGCCAGCATGTTTCATAACGTTGGAGAGGATATCTTTGGAGATCTAGACTTCATCTTGCCTCTTGAGGGCAACATTACTGCAACCCAAGATCAGCAGATACTCTACATTTATCATAAGTGGAGAGGAGGAAAATATGGGGTAGGTTATTTTTTCTACCATGATCAGATTTTTAGCCCACCTACATTGCAGGAGCCAAAGGTGGAGGAGAATTTTCAAGAGTTTCCATGTTGGGAGGTAACTCACTTTGTATGGATGATTGCTTGGGGATGGAGGATCCACATGGGAATGATAGTTCCCAATAAATTTCAGATCCCATTCCTCAAAGGGACATCTGGAAAACACCTTATTGCCTCCTTGAGTACTCTACTTATTCATGATGATAGCTATTTAGCTAGCTTGCATGCTTGGGAAAGGCAATATGGGGATTTATTGATGAGACAACATCTCATTCCTTGGAGAAGTTTATCATATGTGGATGCTACAGTAGGAGGAGGGGAGACTTCTCAGTTCTATCCTTGCAGTTGCTTGAGGACAAGCAACATTTGGGAGGGGAGGACTGTAATATTCCAAAATTAGCATACAGCTAATTGGAATATTGATTTTTGTTTTTATCACCTAGCAGTTGAATAAATGGGTAAGGAGGCCCATGCATATTAAAAATATGAATAAAATCCCTCATAATGTGAAAATGGATCATCATAGGAGCTATATTTCACACCTTCATGTGTGAAAAGGGACATTTTGATGTGGACAAGGTCAAGTTTGACCAAGTCAATGGTGCTAGGATAAGAGGTGGAGATCATCTTTGGAGACAACACAGTGATAGTGGGAGGAAGATTCCTTGGTGGAGGAAACCATAATGAGTGGGACCCAAGGTGAGAGGGCTTCCATTTGTATAAAAGGAGGGCAAGGCAGCCATAGAAAGACATGAAATTGATTATTGAATTTGTGGTCTGAATGACTATTGTGCTTTCTTCAACTGTTTAGTTGAGATTGTTGTGTTGCTTAGCACAAGGCATTCCTGTTTAGGAATTCCTTCTCCTTTCAAGAGAGGCCTCTTCAGGGAGATTGTACTGAATTTCTCCACATCTAGGCTTGAGGCCAAGCTACCTCTTCAGCCACAACGCAATTTCTGTTTAGAGCTGGGTTGTGTTGCAGGGTGTTTCAGTGGAGGTTTGACAACACCACTTCTGGAGCTTGTTTTTCAAAGGAGAAAGCTTTCTTTCCTTTGGGAGATCAGTGAGGAAGATAATGGAGCTTATTTCAGATCTTGTGACTTGGCCAACACATTTTTTATCTCCTATAGCGCAGTCCCTCTCCTTGATTGCGTTATTTTCAGTGAGCATTTGCAGTGAGGGTTTGCAGTGATTGTTGGAGGGTGAGTTCTTCAGTGTTAGGATTAGCCTTTCACTTGGAAGATCCATTGGAGGAGGTTTATTCATCTTGAGTAGAATCTTCAACCATCTCCATCCAGTTCCTGAATTGCAGCTGCTATTCAGTCCTAGGACTACAACTCCGACATTTTTGTACTTTTGCATATTTCAGGAAATCCTTCTCGGATTGCCTTGGAATTGAGTTTGGGAGTTTAGATATTTGCTCCCAACATTGTATGAGCTATATTATTACAGATCTATGTATTGACATTCTCCAGCAGCAGTTATTCTTAATAAAACTGTGATGCCATAGCCTTGGACACTTTTCCTGTGTAGCAGTGATCTTATATTTCATGTACATGCTTTCTTGAGGCTTGTATTGCCTAACTTGAGTGATTATTTCCTCAAGATCTTGTATCTATTTGCTTCTAAGGTCTTAATATGATGGCTATTTGGATCTTCTTACATTTTATGTGTTGATGTATCACTGCTGTTTCATTATTGTGTTCAAATATTGCTGCAGTCCCATTTTGGGAATATTACATTGATTGATAAAACTAGACACATTAATTTTAGGGTAGATATTGATTTCTAATCTTGTTTGATTGATTTCAGTAGATGCATTGATTTCAATGTCATGTTAATTTCTAATTTGATGTAACAAGATCGATGATTACATTAATTTCAAAGTAAATAGATTAATAACATGTATTCATTTAAGCATAGATGTTGATTTCTAATCCTATTTGATCGATTATACTAGGTGCATTGATTTACGTATATATGCTAATTTCTAATTTGATGTAACTAGATGGATGATCTTCATTGATTTCAAAGTAAAATATTAATATTGTGAATTTATTTCTATTGAGATTCAAAAAGATGATGAGCTTAGTGAAAAGAGTCGCCTTCACTAAGTGGGCCCGCAGGCTATTTTTGGCGCAAGTCTATTTTTAGACATGATGATCATATTTCAGAAGTTACAGGATGCTATTTGTGGATGGTTGGTCAAGTTGGAAAAATAGATGAAATCCTATTTTTAGAATATTGGGCAAAGTCTATTTATAGATCGTCAATCTAAAAATAGATGCATGTCGATTATTATTAGCTCTTAATAATAATCAGACTCTAAACAACAACTTATTCTCTTGGAGCACTTCAGTTCAGTGCACATATGTGGCACATCAGATGATAGAAGGAATTACGCTATTCCTAAGGGTTTACTAGATCTAATGCATGAAGGACTCAGTTAGAACTCAAGTGGCAGAGTTATGACATAGTTGGAAGAAGTAGTTATGGAGTTCAGTTTAACTCAGTTAGACTCAGTTGAGCTAGTTGTATCTCGTCTAACTGATTGATACACTAGTGAGAGTGGAGTGAATTAATTAGTTAATTGATTCACAAATAATAACTCATTAATCAACTGAACAATACACCAGTTAACTACAATGCATGGCAGTTTCAATGGAGACCAGTGGAGAGATAGGTGAAAGGGCAAGATAGACTATCTGTTGTGACTATAGTGATGCATTGATTGCATCACACACTCAATGGAGATGCAAATGAGGATTGCGTAGTCAATGATGGAGTAATTCAAATTCATTCTGAGCTATTCTTCAGCAGAGATTTCGCAATGGAGGCAGGCTAGCAAGAGGCAAAGATCGGTGCATGGATTTGCAAGATTGGTCCTGATTAGTGTATGATGATTGTACTATACTGAGGGCTTGTGATAAGATTTGTATGCTTGTATGATATTGTCCTATGATCTCCATGATACATAATATATAGTTGGGGTTTTCAGCTTCAGGTTTTCCCGGTTAAAAAAAACTATGTTATGTGAAATTGATTATTTTTGTTTATGCTTCACATCTGTGTGCAATTAATTTTTCCACAAAAGATTAACAAGTGGAATAGATTAAGTATCTTGCATAAAGTTAAATAGTGTGAGATCAGGTGGATCTTGGACATATGCATGCTTAGTGCATATAATTTCTACATGGTATCAGAGCAGTGTTGATTGAAGATTGCAATTGTGAAGTGAGTTTGTGCTGGTGGACAATTCGAATTGGCTACAGAAGATTCTTGGTGCAGAAATCGAGTATACATTGAAATGTCTTTCAACGGGTTGAGATTGGAGTATGCCCTTGATGGGAGCTCGAATTACATAGCCTGGAAGGATAGGATGGAGGCAGTACTAGAGGATAATGTGCTGAAGGAGTTCATCGATAGCGATGTTCCTAAGCTGGGATCTAACTATGCTACATTACTTGATGCATGGAAAAAGAAGATAGCAAAGACGAGGAAAATTCTATTGGAAGGTGTGAAGGACCATATTTTGTCTAGCCTTCGTAGGAAAGCCACTCCATTCTTAATTTGGAAGGCTTTGACATACTTTTTCCAAAGCATAAGTGACCAGAGGAAGTTGGTGCTTAAAGACAAGCTCAGAAAATAAAAATGGAGAAAGGCGATAGTATTCCAAAATACCTCACGAAGTTTTTCCACTGCAAGGATGAGTTGGGAAGTGTGGGGGTTACTGTTGAACCCTTAGTTAAACTGAGAGGGGGGGGTGAATCATTTTAACACATTCATGGACTTTTAAAACTTTTTCATTAACACTTGTTTACACCTTCATTTCATGTTTAACTTAACTTGTGAGTAATCTTAGAATGTGAGCAGCAAGCATTAATATAATGTAACAGTAGACTTAATATGAGAGCAACAAGTATTAAGCAGATGAAATAAACCAGATCAACACATAAACATCATGCACAGAGACACCAGATATAAGTGGAAACCCATAAAGGGAGAAAACCACATCTTATTATTGTTGTGATGCAAAGGCAAGCTCCAACTCCCTCTCACCACTGATTTTTTGTAGGCACCGACCTACAGGAGGCTCCTACCTCAATTCTACAAGCTACAACTTGCAAGGAAGCTCCAACTCCCATCAATTTTCTGCAGGCACCAACCTACAGGAGGCTCCAACCTCAGTCAGCTACAACTGACATTTTATCAAGCTACAACTTGATTTGGAAGCACCAATTTCCATCTATTTTCTGCAGGCACCAACCTACAGGAGGATCCTACCTCAGTCAGCTACAACTGACATCTATCAAGCTACAACTTGATAGGGAAGCTCCAACTTCCTTACTCTTTCAAAAGAAAAACACTTGCTGATTTACCTTGGATATCAGCTTTGTTCTGTACCTTCTCTTCTGCTATTCATCAGTCCTCATATCAGCCCTGCATCATCTCTGCTCTGCCCCTCCTTCTTCTCTGCTTATCTCCTCCTTCTTCTAGTCTTTTATCCTCAGTTCTTCATACTCTACATTCTCTATATTCACACTCTCTAATCTCTTGTAGCTTTCTTATTTTCTTCAACTCTCTTCAATTCTGCTGCACACTCTCTTCTTCTCTCACACTATTTTCGTTAACCTTCTCCCTTTGGATACTCTCCCATTTTATACAAACTAGCTTCATGGTTGTTTGTATTCTACTGGGAATTCGAAATGGACAACCATGTCTCTTTGCCTTCTGCCTCCTCAACTCTTTTATTCGCTCATTCAGAAAATATACCTGTAGGTACCAATTTATCATTACAGTGGGATATTTATTTTTCCTTTGGATACTTGCCTTTGCATCACAAACAAAATCATTTACATTCAATTACAATGAAAATTCCAGCTCACTCATTCAGCCTCTTGGCTAGCTGCACATTTGTCTTTTCTTTGATTGTGTCTGTCTTTTCTGTGACTGTGTTTTATCTCTTTTCAACTCTGTTTTCTCTTCTGTCCTTTGCTGAGGTGTAATTGTTGCATACGTGTAACTGTGCTTTTTATATCAATGCATTTTATATATAAGTGTAACTGTTGTCTTTAAATCTGGGTATATTCCAACCCTTTACACACGGCAAGTGACTTGTTGATGTGGTGAGTTCTGCAAGCGGAACATACATACACCACAACAATCATTTTGTATTAATAATCGCCCTCCACCTTAAGCCGAGGCCCGTGGGTCCACAGACCATGCGGCACATTTCAATATAATCGCAACAATCGCTTTATTAATAATCGCAACAACATTACATATATAACAATGCCTTTATATATATATATATATATATAACCCACTTTCATTCTTCAGCATAATTATACAGACTGCCTTTTAATCAACTCTCGGCGTAAATAATAAAACCTATTTCAACATATAAAAAACCCTTTTGGGCCCGCCTGACACGTTTTTCGATGTGATATACTAATCCTCCAGCGATTTCCGATTTCGATTGATCTGATGCGATGCGATTAATTGAAATCACAAAATTCTATTTGCAATAGATGCTGTGCAGTTTCAACCAATTGCGATATTGCAATAGTTGTGATATTGCGATAGTTGCGATATTGCGATAGTTGCGATGCGATGAACAGCCCACGCGGCATATAGTTGCGATAGTTGTGATATTGCGATAGTTGCGATATTGCGATGGTTGCGATTTTGCGATAGTTGCGATATTGCGATGGTTGTGATATTGCGATAGTTGCGATGTTCCGATATGCCCATACTGCGATGCTTCGATGCGATTAGGAAAGGGTCCCACCATATAAGGCTTTGTTGCCTTTGGTTCTTTTGATCTCGGACTCAATAATATCTCGGGCTTTGTATTGTATTCCTGGTCCTTTGTGTATAAACCACTCCATACAAATATATATATATATATATATATATATATATATATATAAGCCTTGTATTTTAACCATTTGCATGAGAAACTATGATGTATTCAATTCACGGGCCCACATATATTAGATAGACTTCACACCTTTAATTCATTTAAATGCTAATGCCCTTTGAACATATAAACCCGCATATGGATGCATTATATAAGATTTGATATCTTATATATATATATATATATATATATATATATATATATATATATATATATATATATATATATATATATATATATATATATATATATATATATATATATATATATATATATTTATCAGCACATATATATGTTTCGGACTTTGGGAATTTTAAATATATATCTCGAGTTTTAATTCAATTGAACCGCTTATAGCATACCTTTGGCTCCGGACCCCACCTCTACGATCAATAGGCCAATGACGTCATTGCAGGGGCTCCCAGAGTACGGTGGAAAACCTTGGCTCGTCCCTCCCGCAATGAATCTACACCGTTGATCGTTGTCTAAATGATTCGGGCTCTTTTATTAAACTTCGGGCAAGTCCAGCGCGCGATCACCGTTCGATGGCCCCTTCCCAAATCAATGACACATGAAAATATCGCTTGGCGTCTTGGTACGAACTATAATGTGCGATGGTGCAGTTTAAACGGTGGTTTTCCAGGGGTCCACCTCGCCACGTGTTGAACATTGAATGGAATCGCTCCCCAACCAGGAAATACCGCTTACTCACCAAAAGCGGTGCGATATGGGCAATCTGCTTCCGCAATTTCGCTCGTGGTTTCGGTACAGTGATTAACCAAGGTTCGCGCCGGTTGCACTATCCTTCTCGTTCATTAAGTCACGTTTGACCTCTACCTCTACTGCTCGACCATCTCTTAATTTTTCACGCTTCCAATATTCCAAACTGGGTTGAAGGCATGATTTCTAGGAAATTCAAGGCATATCCACACAGAATTCTTCATGTAGAGTTTATTCCAGGTCTACTCTAATTCTAACCTCTCCAGCATTCATGTGTAGCTGTATTAATGCCATGTCTCTGCTGCTTCTTTTTGTTGCCCTGCTTCTTTAAATGGCCTTGTCTCTGCTGCTCGACCCTCTCTACATCTTGCTGCCTCTTTTGCTACTTCTCTACTTCTATGTTGCTCTCTTTGCCTTGTTGTTGTTTCAGGTGTTCCTCCTTTTCCATCTCCTTTGCCATCAATGACAACATTTCCAACAGTCTCCCCCTTTGGCATTGATGGCAACACATCCACCAGTAATCCAATGCTTCCCCCAAGTCTTCCTCTATCTAGCTTATTTTAGAAGACCCTTTCTTCTATTACCTGCTTTTCCTCCCCCTTTGACATCAATGGCAAAGGGTTGCACATTTCTCAGTGTTGACTCTGTTGTTGCATTTCTTCTCTTTGAGATGTGTTTAGGCCTTCTTCTTCTGACTGTGTACCTTGCTGCTCCAAACTGGTGTATAAGAGTTGTTGAGAGAACACTTTTGAGAATATTTGAACTTGTATATACATATTAAGTTGATATCATTCCAAAGCATAGACTCCTTGCACTTGTATAGAGATTAAGTGATGACAGCTTTCTATTGAGGAAGATTTTAGATGGAATAAGTCTTCTTCTACAATAGACATCTGTAGACAACATTTGTTCCATTGTGATGATGCCAATATATCTTTTGTTGCTGTGATTCACTTGTACTGTCTGTTGTTGGTAATCTGTGCTAGACTGCTGACAAGGATAATACACTTAAAGACTGAAAGGTCCTTGTTGCTGTTGTGAACAAATGAATCACACCAGAGCTTACAGCTTATTGTGAGAATAGGCAATATCTTTCAATATAAGAGACCAAATGACTTTCACTACTTGCACATTGTACTTTCAAAACAAACTCTTCAATGTATTGGTCAGTCTCATTTATCAACCATGTAGTTTTCTTTATGACATGAGGAGGTATGTATTTCAATGATCAATCTCTCTTTAAAGGTGAATTACTTGCAAATCCTTTGTGCTGAAGAAGGATTAAAAAAAATTTTTGAGTTTCAAATAGTAATCACAACCAGTCCTTTATGCTTCAGATACTTCGACTGTTCTATCAGGATGATCTTCCACAGAAGCATATTCAAGATGATTTAATTGAAAAATCAGCAAACAGACTTCACATAGTGTTATGAATGATCTTAAGAGAAGAGGCTTGATATGTATATGTACTGACTTTAGGAAGGCATCCACAAAATAATGTTTCAATGCTCAATATCATGTTTCCATAAAAAAAATGTTGATCATTTAGCCTTTTCATTGACCCTTTTATGTTGGATATACTTTTGCCATAACCTTTGATCTTGAGGACCTATACCTTATCGCTGCTCCATGATAACACTTGAAATTCTGTTGATAGACATGCTACCTGTACCTAGTACCAATTGATATTACCTTGATAAAATATGTAGAGCTTTCACTTTGGCTAGCACATGAACCCATAGTTTCTACTATTGATATTTTCACTGTTCACACCAACAACCATCAATATATTGAATTAGACCTTGGCATCATTAACCTGCTACTTATTCTGTCATCCTGATTTGAAGGAATGTCACTGTATTTTATTTTCTATGACAGTTCCAGAATCATTGCTGCTTTATATATTGCTTTATATACCAATTCAATTGTTTTTACATGATGATCTTCAGGAAGACATTTTCAATTTCTTTGCTTGGAATCTTCATGGGCAGATCACTCACTTAACTGTACTCCTCCAAGGGACATTTTCATAGATGAATGAAGTAATGATACAGTGATGATAGGCTCTTTTCTTACTCATCTTTCTTAAGGTGAATCATTGTTCATACTAGTAGAATGTTGCACACTGTGATCATTACTTAATGTGCTGATGTCTTCTTAACTTAGATGATCATGGCTAATGTTTCCTCTCTACCACCATGGTTCTTGTTGTATTCTCTTCTTCCATCAGTCTGTCATCTATTTAATTCTTTAGATGATCTTCTTTCTCTATAGTTCTCTTTTAGAGGAATTTCCTTTTTCTTCCTGATCTCATAGCTGTTCTTATTACATGGAGCTCTTCTTAGACTACTTTTATGGGGACTATTTATGAACTGCTCTCCCCCTGGGAAGTTGCTTCATATTTGTCACTGGATGGATTTTTGCTTTGCTTCCTAGAGCAGCTCCCCCTGAGACTATGGAGGATTTATTATGTTATTAAGATGATAGGCTCCCCTTTTCTCTTTTCTTTCCATACTCTATTGGGGTTCATCATAATGTCCGCACTCCTTTCCGATTCATAGTTTTGTTTGATTGGATTGGATTTCATCATCTGTCTGGAGTTCTTTAATATATAAGGCAGTTTACAATATTTTTCTTTGTGACCGTGCTTAAGGCATACATAGCATCTTATTTGACCAAGGTGCATTTGAGCTGATGTATAATATTTTGTTCCTCTTCTTGAATACATTTTACAATCAACAATTTTAGGTCCAAAATTATTGCATGCATAACAATAGCCATGGAAATGATTTGTGTGCCTGGTGGAAGATTGTCTTTTCCCTTTGCTTGCTTGAGCTGTTCTTCTCTTTTGCTGCATCCTTTGCTGGTTGGATTGGGTTTGCTTTGTCTTACAACATGTTGCAGTATGTCCTTGTTTATGGCAGGAAAAACAAGTGATGCTTCCCATAGGAGGAAAGAACCTTCTTTGACATCTTCCAACTTTATTCAATTCATCCTTAGGAGCATATGAGCCTTTAGCAGTTGATTTTTTCATCCTCTCATTCTCTGCTCTTCCATGTTGCTGCTTGATTCTGTTTGTTTCTTTACAAATAATGTTCTTGCTGGTTTCTATTTTTGTAGTAATATGCTGGGCTGCTTCACTATCCTTTACAACTTTTACAAAGATGATTTTCTTGTTATCTTCTGCCTTGGACTTACTGGTTTCTCCTTCATATCCTATCCCAGTCTTTATGAGAGGTGACCTTTGAGCATTTAGAATTTGGTCCAACTGTCCAGAGCCTTTCATTAGAGGTGTATTCATTAATAATTCTCTTTGGGATTTTTCTAATTTCTTTCTTAGGCTTACTACTTCTTCTTCCAATCTTTCACATTCCTGAATTTTCTCTCTCATTTGTTGCAGCAGAGTGTCTTCTACTTTCTTTTCCTCTTCAAGCTGTGTCTTCAGGCCAATAATCTCTTTCCTATCTTCATATTCTTTCTCATCACATATTTGTACCAATCTCTTAAGGTCTTTGTTTTCATTCTTCAATTTTTCTATTTCAGTCAAAGCAGTGTCAAGCTTGGCTTTTTCTTCAGCTGTAATTTCTTCATGGTTCTTATCTCCATTCACACTAGCAGGTACTTTATTTGATTGAATATTTTCCTGTTGACATGAATTTTTCTTCTTCTTAATTCTCTTATCCTTCTTGTCAGTGCATTCCTTAGTGTTTACTCCATGCATGAAGTGCAATCTATCCCAGATTTCTTTTGCAGAGGTTAAATCCATTATCAACTCAAGGTCCTCGTTATGAAGATTGTTATATATCACACATTTTTCCTTGGCATTCCTCTGTTGTTCTTTCACCGTGGGTGTGTCTTTGCAGTAACCATCACACACAAGCTTCCATACCTCAGATTCATAGGCCATTAAACCTGTTTTAACCTTATCTCTCCATTCAGGAAAGTTTGTTGTATTTAACACAGGTGCATTTTGATAGTCCATGACTCAACCAGATCTCCTTCAAGCTATTAAGCTTACACCAAAGGAACTTGGCTCTGATACCACTTGTTGAACCCTTAGTTAAACTGAGAGGGGGGGGGGGGGGTGAATCAGTTTAACACATTCATGGACTTTTAAAACTTTTTCATTAACACTTGTTTACACCTTCATTTATTGTTTAACTTAACTTGTGAGTAATCTTAGAATGTGAGCAGCAAGCATTAATATAATGTAACAGTAGACTTAATATGAGAGCAACAAGTATTAAGCAGAATAGATAAACCACATCAACACATAGACATCATGCACAGAGACACCAAATATAAGTGGAAACCCATAAAGGGAGAAAACCACATCTTATTATTGTTGTGATGCAAAGGCAAGCTCCAACTCCCTCTCACCACTGATTTTCTATAGGCACCAACCTACATGAGGCTCCTACCTCAATTCTGCAAGCTACAACTTGTAAGGAAGCTCCAACTCCCATTAATTTTCTGCAGGCACCAACCTACAGGAGGCTCCAACCTCAGTCAGCTACAACTGACATTTTATCAAGCTACAACTTGATGTGGAAGCACCAACTTCCATCTATTTTCTGCAGGCACCAACCTACAGGAGGCTCCTACCTCACTCAGCTACAATTGACATCTATCAAGCTACAACTTGATAGGGAAGCTCCAACTTCCTTACTCTTTCAAAAGAAAAACACTTGCTGATTTACCTTGGATATCAGCTCTGTTCTGTACCTTCTCTTCTCCTATTCATCAGTCCTCATATCAGCCCTGCATCATCTCTACTCTTCCCCTCCTTTGTCTCTGCTCAGCTCCTCCTTCTTCTTGTCTTTTCTCCTCAGTTCTTCATACTCTGCATTCTCTATATTCACACTCTCTAATCTCTTGTAGCTTTCTTATTTTCTTCAACTCTCTTCAATTCTGCAACACACTCTCTTCTTCTCTCACACTGTTTTCGTTAACCTTCTCCCTTTGGATATTATCCCATTTTATACAAACTAGCTTCATGGTTGTTTGTATTCTACTGGGAATTCAAAATGGACAACCATGTCTCTTTGCCTTCTGCCTCCTCAACTCTTTTATTCGCTCATTCAAAAAATATACCTCTAGGTACCAATTTATCATTACAGTGGGATATTTCTTTTTCCTTTGGATACTTGCCTTTGGATCACAAACAAAATCATTTACATTCAATTACAATGAAAATTCCAGCTCGCTCATTCAGCCTCTTGGCTAGCTGCACATTTGTCTTTTCTTTGACTGTGTCTGTCTTTTCTGTGACTGTGTTTTATCTCTTTTCAACTCTGTTTTCTCTTCTTTCCTCTGCTGAGGTGTAACTGCTGCATACGTGTAACTGTGCTTTTTATATCAATGCATTTTATATATAAGTGTAACTGCTGGCTTTAAATCTGGGTATATTCCAACCCTTTACACATGGCAAGTGTCTTGTTGATGTGGTGAGTTCCGCAAGCGGAACATACATACACCACAACAATCATTTTGTATTAATAATCGCCCTCCACCTTAATCCGAGGCCCGTGGGTCCACAGACCATGCGGCACATTTCAATACAATCGCAACAACATTACATATATAACAGCGCCTTTATATATATATATATATATATATATATATATATATATATATATATATATATAACCCACTTTCATTCTTCAGCATAATTATACAGACTGCATTTTAATCAACTCTCGGCGTAAATAATAAAACCTGTTTCAACATATAAAAAACCCTTTCGGGCCCGCCTGACACGTTTTCCGATGTGATATACTAATCCTCTAGCGATTTTCGATTTCTATTGATCTGATGCGATGCGATTAATCGCAATCGCAAACTTCTATTTGCAATAGATGTTGTGCAGTTTCAACCAACTGCGATATTGCGATAGTTGCGATGCGATGAACAGCCCACGCGGCATATAGTTGCGATAGTTGCGATATTGCGATAGTTGTGATGGTTGTGATATTGCGATGGTTGCGATATTGCGATAGTTGCGATGTTCCGATATGCCCATATTGCGATGCTTCGATGCGATTAGGAAAGGGTCCCACCGTATAAGGCTTTGTTGCCTTTGGTTCTTTTGATCTCGGGCTCAATAATATCTCGGGCTTTGTATTGTAGTCTCGGTCCTTTGTGAATAAAC
The DNA here is from genome assembly GCA_034641835.2 of Pinus albicaulis. Taxonomy (NCBI): domain Eukaryota; kingdom Viridiplantae; phylum Streptophyta; class Pinopsida; order Pinales; family Pinaceae; genus Pinus; species Pinus albicaulis. The sequence goes on from CM076574.1 coordinate 967,399,306, forward strand.
CACTCCATATATATATATATTTATATATATAACCCTTGTATTTTAACCATTTGCACGAGAAACTATGATGTATTCAATTCATGGGCCCACATATATTAGATAGACTTCACACCTTTAATTCATTTAAATGCCAGTGCCCTTTGAACATATAAACCCGCATATGGATGCATTATATAAGATTTGATATCTTATATATATATATATATATATATATATATATATATATATATATATATATATATATATATGTTTCAGACTTTGGGAATTTTAAATATATCTCTCGAGTTTTAATTCAATTGAACTGCTTATAGCATACCTTTGGCTCCAGACCCCACCTCTATGATCAATAGGCCAATGACGTCATTGCGGGGGCTCCCGAAGTACGGTGGCAAACCTTGGCTCGTCCCTCCCGCAATGAATCTACACTGTTGATCGTTGTCTATATGATCCGAGCTCTTTTATTAAACTTCGGGCAAGTCCAACACGCAATCACCGTTCGATGGCCCCTTCCCAAATCAACGACACACGACAATATCGCTTGGCGTCCTGGTACAAACTATAATGTGCGATGGCGCAGTTTAAACGGTGGTTTTCCGGGGGTCCACCTTGCCATGTGTCGAACACTGAATGGAATTGCTCCCCAACCAGGAAATACCACTCACTCACCAAAAGCGGTGCGATATGGGCAATCTGCTTCCGCAATTCCACTCGTGGTTTCAGTACAGTGATTAACCAAGGTTCGCGCTGGTTGCACTATCCTTCTCGTTCATTAACTCACGTCTGACCTCTGCCTCTACTGCTCGACTGTCTCTTAATTTGTCATGCTTCCAATATTCCAAACTGGGTTGAAGGCATGATTTCTAGGAAATTCAAGGCATATCCACACAGAATTCTTCATGCAGAGTTTATTCCAGGTCTACTCTAATTCTAACCTCTCCAGCATTCATCTGCAACTATATTAATTCCCTATCTTTGCTGCTTCTTTTTGCTGCCCTGCTTCTTTAAATGGCTGTCTCTGCTACTCGACCCTCTCTACATCTTGCGACCTTGTCTCTGATGCTCGACCCTCTCTACATCTTGCTGCCTCTTTTGCTACTTCTCTGCTTCTATGTTGCTCTCTTTGCCTTGTTGCTGTTTCAGGTGTTCCTCCTTTTCCATCTCCTTTGCCATCAATGACAACATTTCCAACAGTTACTGTTGATGAAGAAGACTTGGTGAGCTTGGCTCTCCTTGGGCTTCCGAAGAGTTGGCATAGCTACGAAGACTCTATCAATGGATGGGAGAAACTGCCAGGATGGGAGCGACTTTGGTCAGATCTTGTGCAGGAGGAGATAAGGCGAGGTACCAGGGATGGATCTTCATCGAAGAATGAAGATGAAGAGAATTGCGCTTTGGCTGCCAAAGCAAGGAAAGGGAAGGGGAAGAAAATCCTTCAAAATCTGGTGCTAAAGGCAAGAAGCAGGATTTGTCCAAAGTGAAGTGTTTTCACTGTCATGAACATGGACATTTTGCCACTAACTGTCCACAGAAGAAGAAGAATAAGCATGCTGCTGGATCTGCAGCTGGAGAGGCCTTAGCCTCACAATTTGAGCTGGATTTTTCCTTGATCGCATGCTTGGTTTAAAGCTACATGGGATCGGTGTGGTATCTTGATAGTGGTGCGTCTTTCCATATGACAGGAGACAAAGATTTGTTTAATGACTTGGACGAGAAGGACCTCCAGATGCATATAGAGATGGGCGATGATGGTTGGTACAGTGCGACTGACATTGGGACCATTACCTTTGAGAGGGAGTCTGGTAATCTGTTCTTATTGAAGAATTTCATGCATGTTCCAGGTCTAAAGAAGAACTTGGTCTTAGTCGCAATGCTGGAAGACAAGGGTTATGATGTTGTTTTCAGTGAGGGAAAAGCCTTCCTTTGACATAAAACAATGGGTCAAACCAAGAAGATAGGCGTTCGAATTAAGAATCTCTACAAGCTGGAGGTAGATGGCTACACTGCAATGGTGGGCAAAGCAGAAGAAGTGGTGAGCCGCGATGAGGGCGAATTATGGCACAGGATATTGGGCCATCTTCACCATGGCGCTTTGAAGATTTTGCGGCAAATTTCTATTGGACTTCCCAAGGGTACTCTTGCGCAGTCAGATCAGTGCAAGGGATGTACTATGGGTAAGTTTGTGAAGACCACCTTTCATGAGAAGGAGAACCATGCTTTGGTGATCCTGGAGAGAATTCACACAGACGTGTGTGGACCATTCTTGGTTGCTTCAACAACAAAACAAAGGTATTATGTGATATTTGTTGATGACTTTTCTCGTAGATGCTGGATCTTCTTCATGCAGAAGAAGAGTGAAACATTCTGAAAGTTCTGTGAGTTCAAGGCATTGGTGGAGAAGGAGTCGAGGAAGCAAGTGAAAGCTCTACGGAGCGATAATGGTGGTGAATACATCTCGGGAAAATTCAAATACTTCTATAGAAAAGAAGGAATTTGAAGAGAACTCATAGCACCTCATAACCCACAGCAGAATGAGGTCGCGGAGAGAAAGAACAGAATGAGCATGGGTGTTGCACGAGCGATGATGCATGACTAGGGCCTACCGATGCACTTGTGGGCGGAAGCATGCAACACTGCGGTTTAAATGCAAAACCATTTTCCTCATAGCGTACTTGGCATGAGTACACTCGAAGAAGCATTTTCGAGTAAGAAGCCTGATATTTCTCATTTGAAGATTTTTGGCTCACTTGTTTACATTCATGTGACGAAGGATGCCAAGAAGAAGCTGGAGTCGACTGAAGAAGTTGGGATATTTGTGGGGTACACAAAAACACCCCATAACTATTGCGTGTATTTTCCAGACAGTCGGATGACTGTTGTGCGACGGGATATAAAATTCAATGAGGTGAAAGCCATGAAGTTGTCGCTTGAGAGGGAGCTACACTTGCATGCGGAAGAGGAACTTCTTGTTCCCAAAGATGAGCCTTTGGATGTGGATCAACCACAGGAGGAGATTCATGGAGTGGAGGAGTCCACTCATGCAGAACCAAACATCAGACAAGGCAGAAAGCGTACCACAGACGCTGAGAGACTGAAGCTTAATGCGGCACAGAATGTAGTAGTACCTACATCATAGTGCAGACATAGACAGTCACTTGACCGATATACTGGATACATGGCTCTTATGAGCAAGTGTATTGTGACAGAGCCATATTCTTTTAAAGAAGCAGCGCAGGAGCCCACATGGGTAGATGCCATGGTGGAGGAGTATGACTCCATTGTCAGAAACAGTGCTTGGGAGATTGTTCCAAGGCCGATGGGAAAATCAGTTGTAGGATCAAGGTGGATCTACAAGGTAAAGCAAGCTTCTGATGGGAGTGTAGAGAAGTATAAGGCAAGATTTGTTGCCCAGGGCTTCTCACAGATTGAGGGGATTGACTATGAAGAAACCTTTGCATCTGTCGCACAGTATTCTTCCATATGGACTATCCTTTCTCTCTCAGCGCAGATGGGTTGGCACATTTATCAGATGGATGTGAAGACTGTGTTCCTTAATGGGATCATTGAGGAAGAGGTGTACATTGAGCAGCCTAAAGGATTTGAGATCTTCAGCAGCGAGTCGCATGTGTGCAGGCTCAAAAGAGTGTTGTATGGGTTGAAACAAGCACCCCGTGCTTGGTACACTCAGATCAATAGCTATTTCATTGGACTTGGCTTCACCAAAAGTGAGGCAGATGCAAACCTGTACCAGATTGTGGTTGAGGGTAAGTTTTTAATCATTGTACTTTATGTTGATGATTTAAGACTAACAGGTGATGAGAAGTTGATACACTCATGAAAGGCAGATCTTGCAAAGGAGTTTGAGATGAAGGATTTGGGCCTCCTTCATTATTTCCTTAGATTGGAAATATGGCAACGGGAAGGTGAAATGTTTGTGTCTCAAGGTAAGTATGCCTGGGAGATACTGGAGAAGTTTCACATGCAAGGCTGCAAGCCTATCGACACTCCTCTTCTAGGAAATTGGAAGAAAGAGGATGCTACATCGGCAAAGGTAGTGGATGCCACTTTTTATCGACAGTTGGTGGGTTCGCTCATGTATTTAGTCAATACAAGATCGAACATATGCTGTGCAGTGAACCATCTTTCACAACCGATGGTTAAGCCTACCAAGCTCTTTTGGAAGGCAGGCAAGCATGTCCTAAGATATCTTAGGGGCACATCTGAGTATGGTTTATGGTACAGATAGACGGATGAAGTGAAGTTGCATGGCTTCACGGATGCAGATTGGGCAAGAAGCCCAACAGGCAGAAAGAACACATCAGGAGGGATTTTTAGTATCGGATCTATGGTAGTTTCTTGGTACATCAGGAAACAAAGATTCGTGGCACTCAGTTTAGCGGAAGCAGAATACATGGCAACAAGTTTAGCTGCATGTGAGGCTTCTGGTTGGTTTTTTTGGTTCACATTTAGATCCCATGGTGATTCATTGTGATAATCAGAGTTTCATTAAAATCTCGGTTAATCCTGTATTTCATGATAGATCTAAACATATTGATATCCGGTATCATCATATCAGAGATTGTGTGCAGCGGAAGATCATGTTGCTTCAGTACATTCCTACGGAGGATCAAGATGCAGATATTCTGATGAAGGCACTCACCAGGAGAAAATTCGAATACCATAGAGGAAGGATCGGGGTGAAAGATAATCCCTATCTTGTTGAGAGGGAGTGTTGAGATTCAACAAGATGATGAGCTTAGTGAAAAGAGTCGCCTTCACTAAGTGGGCCCGCAGGCTATTTTTGGCGCAAGTCTATTTTTAGACTATGTCTATTTTTAGACATGATGATCATATTTCGTAAGTTGCAGGATGCTATTTGTGGATGGTTGGTCAAGTTGGAAAAATAGATGAAATTCTATTTTTAGAATATTGGGCAAAGTCTATTTATAGATCGTCAATCTAAAAATAGATGCATGTCAATTATTATTAGCTCTTAATAATGATCAGACTCTAAACAACAACTTATTCTCTTGGAGCACTTCAGTTCAGTGCATAGATGTGGCACATTAGCTGACAGAAGGAATTACGCTTTTCCTAAGGGTTTACTGGAGCTAATGCATGAAAGACCTAGTTAGAACTCAAGTGGCAGAGTTATGACACAATTGGAAGAAGTAGTTATGGAGTTGTATTCAGTTTAACTCATTTAGACTCAGTTGAGTTAGTTGTATCTAGTCTAACTGATTGATACACTAGTGAGAGTGGAGTGAATTAATTCAAAAATAATAACTCATTAATCAACTGAACAATACACTAGTTAACTACAGTGCATGGCAGTTTCAGTGGAGACCAGTGGAGAGATAGGTGAAAGGGCAAGATAGACTATCTGTTGTGACTATAGTGATGCATTGATTGCATCACACACTCAATGGAGATGCCAATGAGGATTGCACAGTCAATGATGGAGTAATTCAAATTCATTCAGAGCTATTCTTCAGCAGAGATTGCATAGTGGAGGCAGGCTAGTAGGAGGCAACGATCGGTGCATGGATTTGCAAGATTGGTCCTGATTAGTGTATGATGATTGTACTGTACTGAGGGCTTGTGATAAGATTTGTATGTTTGTATGATATTGTCATATGATCTCCATGATACATAATATATAGTTGGGGTTTTCAGCTTCAGGCTTTCCCGGTTAAAAAAAAACTGTGTTATGTGCGATTGATTATTTTTGTTTATGCTTCACATGTGTGTGCAATTAAATTTTGCGCAAAAGATTAACAAGTGGAATAGATTCAGTATCTTGCATAAAGTTAAATAGTGTGAGATCAGGTGGATCTTGGACATATGCATGCTTAGTGCATATAATTTCTACAATTTTAGTGTAGATGTTGATTTATGATGTTATTTGATTGATTGCACTAGATGCGTTGATTTCAGTGTAGATGATATTTTTTTATCTAATGAAACTAGATGGATGATATAAATTAATTTCAAAGTAAATAGATTAACAATGTGCATTGATTTCAGCATAGATATTGATTTCTAATCCTATCTTGCAGAGCTTCATGCAGGGTTGTCCAAATTTCCTTTGATGATCCTTAAAATTAAAAGGTGTGGAACATCATCTGTACATCCTAGATATTTGGTGGAACCCATCATACTCTTTTGCCTTCCTTTAGTTTTCCACATTGTCTTTGCATACTTGCTATAGATATATGATTTTTGTTTGTCCTGCAAATTATCTTAGATCATGGGTGATATTTAACTTCTACATGTAAGAAAAGAAGAAATTTAGGTCATAGAAACTTAAAGGATAAAGGAATGGAATAGATTAATAGTGTGCAATAATTTTAGTGTGGATGTTGATTTCTAATCCTATCCTGCAAACCTTTGTGTAGTATTGTCCATATCTCCTTTAATGATCCTTAAATTTTAGAGTTGTGGAACAACATCCACACATACCAGAAATTGTGGAAGCCATCGAACTCTTTTTTCTTCCTTCAGTTTTCCATATTTCCCTTGCATACATGCTCTCTATGATTTTCATTTGTCCTACGACTAATCTCAGATCATGTGTAGTCTTTGACTCCTATATGTAAGAAAATAAGAAAAGGTCATAGAAATAGAAAGGAGAAAAGAATGGAATACATTAATAGTGTGCATTAATTTTAGCACAGATATTGATTTCTAATCCTATCCTACAGAGATTCTTTCAGGACTATTGGTATCTCCTTTAGTGATCCTTAAAATATAGAGGTCTCGAAAAACATCTACACATTCTGAAAATTTGGTGCAACCAATCATACTCTTTTCTCTTCCTTTAGTTTCCATATTGTCCTTGCATACTTTCTCTCTATGATATTTTTTTGTCCTACAACTTATCTCAAATCATGGGTAGTGTTTAGCTCCTATATGTAAGAAAAGAAGACAATTTATAGAAACTAGAAGGATAAAAGAATGAGACAAGTTGATAGCGTGCATTGGTAGACTTCATGGAACCCATAGTGGTGTTTTGTTTTCCTTGAGTTTTCCATATTGTCCTTGGATACATGCTCTCTACGATTTATGTTTGTCTTGCAGCTTATCTCAAATCATGGTTATTCTTTAACTCCTGTGTGCTAGAAAAGAAGAAAAGGTCATTGAAACCGAAAGGATAAGGGAATGGATTGAGCATATTAACATTTCAATATATTAGTCAAAAGAATCTTATTTTATATGCTTAAATTCTAGTGGTGTGTGGATTTCTCAAGACAATATTCTCTTTTTTTACTCCTTGCTTCACATTTTCTAGCATTCAACATTGTTACTTTCTCCCTTTGCATTCAAATATTTTATTTCATCATCCAAATTAATTAGATGTCAGTGAAATTTGTGTGACCATGCACGACTAAAACCTGCCTAGATCCATTTTAAGCTTGGATTTATCAAACCATCTCAAATCTCTAGAAGTACAAATGTTTCCTCAAGTTTTACATTGAAAAAGAAATTTACACCTTGAAAAATTTCATCCCACTTTAAAAATTAAAATGACTCTCAATTAGTATACAATCTTTTAAATTCACATTCTTATTTAAAATGTAGATTAAAAAAAAAATTAATAAAAAAATTTATTAACTTTTTTTTATAAATGTGTTGATTATTTTTATTTAAAAAACTAAAAAAAACCTAAAATTTATTAAATTTCCATCCTCTAACTATTATTAAAAAAAATCAAAATTATATATATATATATATATATATATATATATATATATATATATATATATATATATATATATTCATTCAATTTAAATAATCTAAAATCATAATTTAATCAAAAATTATTTCACCAACATTCCAACCAAAATACTCCCATGAAAATGGCTTAAACCATTGATTCAATAGTTTGACGTTGCCCTTAGCTTTCTCTAGTTTTCTTTCACTTCGTGTGGGAACATCACATCAACTCTGAGAGAACTTTGTACCGTCCATTTCCGCCATTGAAAATGTAGGGCAACGACGCATTCCACGTTATTCTCGTGAAGTTGGTGAGCCAGAATTTCGATGTTTGGGAAAGAACTATAACTTTTGTAACTATTTGAAAATTCTGGTTTTTTTTCATATTTAAAAGATAAATGTTAAGTACCATGTACTGATAAAATAATCTGTTTATTGTAATTTTTATTTATTTTTATTGCAACGATAAAAAGACACTAAACCAATTATTGAATTAGTGTATGGAGTTTAATATATACTTAAAGAAAATCGTCAAAACCAATTAGTGTATGGAGCTTAATATATACTTCAAGAAAATCGTCAATCTGATTTTATTGTACATCCTTATTCATATACACTTCAATAGAAAGTATGCTTCCTCTTTGAACAGTCGTGAGTTTAGAACTCTCTTCTGCAAGTAGTTATTTGTTTTTAACCAGCTAGAATACTAAGCACTATACAAATTGTCAGTAATTTAGTCACTTCTTTTACAACTTGAATAAAATGATATTCAATAAGCAAGATGAAAAAGAGAAAAACCAATAAAACCAATTTACTGAACTTACTAAACGCAGTAAATCAATCAACTTCCTAAAGGCAATAAATCAATCAATTTACTTATTGTATAATGTTTAATATTTACTCACAGAATAACTTGGTAAGATTATGAAAAATTTAAGCAAAGATTTTTTTAAATCTGGATTATAGTTGTTAAACTTCAGTATTTTAGATGTACTAAAAGTTTTTGATGGTGCTGAATCTATTTCAACCATCAAAAATACAATTCAAACACTCCAACTACTTCATTTTTAAAATTATTTTTACCCGATTCTTAAAAAAAACTAGAGTCTAAACTATTCTATTAAATAAATAAACAATTAGAATCATCTGCCCTTAACTGCAAGAGTGTTGATTTAGTATAATATTACATTTAGACGATAGTACATGTAGATGATGAAATTTTCCCTCAGTTCGTCGACATTCGTACGCCTATATATTTGTCAACCAGCTGCCCACTGTCGGGAGTCAATACCTGCAACGCCTTCTCCGGAAAGAACAGTCACAGTGGAGTTCAATGAACCAGCTATGGAATATGTCAGAGCCACCATTTTTCCCGGATACTTTTGGGAAACATCCGAGTTGATATATATATATACTTTTGGGGAACATCCGAGATGAGAAAAGTCGAAAGGAAAAACTAACTTAGTAACGAGTTGATATATATATATATATATATTCAAGGAAAAAGTATCTAGTAACGAGTTGATATATGTATATTCAAGTTGACATAAAAAGTGATGGATTGAATGTGGCAGAAAAGGTGAGGTGAGTAGGAAATGTGACAGTGCCGTGCTGTTGCAGTAATGAGGTGAAGATATGGCAAGTCATCGGGGGATTTCGTGGACCCATGGCAATGAAAGATGGCGAAATTGGCAAAATCCAAATCCCATCCACTCTGCAACATGCAGAGCGTGCGGGCATCAATGTCTTCGCTCATTGATCGAGGCTGTACAAACAAAGCTCAAACCATGGAGGCGTGGGCTAATACTTTAACTATAAAACTCCCTTTACACGTCTTTCCCACGTTTTCGATGTTATCTTTTAGCACTAGTCTTCACTAGGCGACTTGGTCAGTTTTCCTTGGATTCCGCTTTGAAAATTGGTTAAAAAATGAGGTAATTTGGGAAGTTTTCACGTGGATATGGTTAAAAATTTAATTAAAATTTTGAGAAAATTATAATTTATTAGACTAAATATTAATTAAATTTAGGTTTTTGTGATTTATATTATAAAAAGTAAGAAATTTTTTGGTAAAAAACACATTATCAAAGTTTTGTTAATTTCGAATCATTCATTGTAGTTCATTAGTCTGAACAAGATGAATCACACTAGATGGTTCTAAAAAAATCTAAAAGAATCAACAAAACTTTGATGATGTGATTTTTACAGAAAATTTCTTGCTTTTCAAATTAAATATTGTTATCCCATCAAAATAAAAAATTTAGTTATTTATTCTTAAAAATTGCAAAAAAATATATTTATAAAATAAAATTTAAACATTCTTTTAATTATTTTAACAATAATTAAAAATAAAATTGTTTTTTCTTATAATTAACTTAGAATATCAAAATGTCAACATATTCAATTTAATGTGATTGACTAGTTTTTTAGTGTCTTAGGATGTGAAAATTGCATTCTCTAACTACAACATATTCTTTAATCTAGTGTGATTGGGTAGTTTTTAAATCTCTTAAAATGTCAAAATTGTACTCTTTAATTGTAACATATTATTTATATATAATATTTTTGTAATTTTAAAACATCAAAATTACATTTTTCTAACTACAACATATTATTTTTATTTTTCTAATTTATGAAATTTCAATGAAAATGAAAAAAAAAATACTACATAACAAACCCTATAACAACTATGTTGTACTAGAAAACAAAACAAAATTATAAACCATCTGAGAGAGTAATGTAACATTGTAATGTTTTTTTTCTTTTATTATCATAAATTAATTATACAACATTTAAAAATTTCATAAATTTAATGTTCTGATCAAAATTTTAAAATCAAATTATAATGTTTTGGGTCATTTGAATCGTATTGCTAATAATTTGGATTTAACTAACACAACCACATTATTAAATGTGGTTGATATATACAAATCGACATCATTTTCATACATTGATTGGCATATAAAAGGTGGAAAATGTCATTGATCAACGTATATCAACCACATTTACTAATGTGGTTATGTTAGTTGATGACTAGTGTGTGTGGGGAAGATTAATAGACAGTGGTTAACAATGGTTGTCAATGTTTGATCATGGTTGACGATGGTTCGCCATCGTTGACCATGGGTGTGATTACCATGTTGACCATGTGTTAACATGGTTTGACAAATTTGGCCATGGTTGACCATAATTTTCTTTGATAGATTCAAGGCTTCCCATGTTGAGAATGGATGGCCATGACTCACCATGTTGGGTTCTTCGTTTTGAGCGCTAAGTTCTGACATGTTTTGATCATGACCACATTTTGATCAAAATTGACTATTGGGAAGTCACAGAGAAGACAGTTGGAGAAGGAGAAGGGATCTGCCAAAGACTATCAGTTGTAGAGGATCTGCTAGAGAAATCAGGGCTCACGCAGTTGCAGTCAAACTAGAAGGATCGCTGGTAGCCGAGGGAGCAGATGCAACTGAGCAATAAAGGTAGCCGAAAAGGGAAAAGGTGGAGCATCCAAGGGAGAAGTAGTAGTCCAAGCGAGCGAAGTGTTTAAAAAGGCCAAAGTGAAAAGCCAAGAGAGGAGACGCAAGAAGTGCACCGAAATGTTTTCGCGGAGCCTACTGAGCTTGCACTATTCTGTATTATCTTGCTCATGTATTATCTTGTAATTCTAGTTTACGTTCTCTCGATGAGGCCTTCGAGTCAAATGTATTGATGTAATGCTGCTAAAACTAATGGATGGAGAAGTTACAAGGTTATATGAGAGTCTTCTTGTGTGACTTTATGTTCCCTTTTAAAATTTTGTTATGAACATGCCAGCATATTATATTTTCCCATTGAATGCTTGAGTTGTTATGATTGTACCTTTGAGTTTTTGGTTTTAGTTTTACAGAGTATTGATAACTTCCATGTGGTTTCCCCCGACACTTTTTCCAGCTTCCTTAACCAAGTAAGGTTGCAAAGTACTTAAGGTGAGATGCCTTATTTTTCTTGAATAGGGTGAAAATGTTGGCGCTACACTATCTAATACAACATAGATTTATTTTGGCCCTTGCACATGAACCCAGGGTCTTCATCATTTTTTTCCAACAAATGGTTTCATTGTCAGGACTTGAAAATTTCCCATTAGGGAATTTTGAGGTCTAAAATGGGCCTCCTAAGGAAATAAAAAATAGTGGAAATAATAAATTAAGATTTGATTACATCATCAAATTTTAGAGGGAAAAAAGAAAAAAACTAACTTTTCAACTTATCTCCTAAATATTTTACTCAAATTTTGAGCGGGAGTACTCGTTGGGTGCAAAATTTAATTCCTCATCCAAGGAGTACCCATGTGCATACTTTCGATGGACCCTGCTACACAAAAAATGAGAAATACATGAAAAACATGGTTGCAATAACGTTTTTCATGTATTTCTTATTTTTCGTGTGGCAGGTCCATCGAAAATATGCAACAAGGGTAATCCTTGGATAAGGAATTAAATTTTTTATCCAACGAGTATTCCTGTTTGAAATTTGAGTAAAAAATTTGGGAGATAAGTTGAAAATAGAAGTTGAAAAAGTAGTTTTATTATTTTATTATTTTTTAATCATGTTACCCTTTTACCTAAAAAATAGTGAATCATCCCTCATGGTTGACATCATCATCTTGAATCCTATTGGTTCTTATAAAGTTCATTTTGGTTGTACATTGTTCTGAGGAGGCCCATTTTAGACCTCAAAATTCCCCTAATGAAAGGGGTTTGGAATATGGTGTCAAGAATCTTTAGGAAGGACCTGCAAGATTGGTGGCACACATAAGTAGAGACTCCACCCTGCCAGAAAAGATGGGAACACCAAATGGAATGGGCTTCGCAAGTCCCGAGGAAGGCTCGAATGATGACATGAATTTCACCATGAGAAGGTTGTTTTTTGAGAATGATGTGTCTCCCGTGAGTAGTGATTCGTTTCATAGCAACTCGGGTAGTACCTCCCCCAACCTTCCCCTAGTACTTTATCACAACCTTGGTCATTTTTTTTATCTAAGTTAGTTAAAGCTATAAAGGTCCATAGTGTACATGTTACCGATAAGGTCGATCCCTCCAGTGGTATAAATAATAGTTTCAGTTTAGGTCCCAAAATATCGTCACAACTAGGTTCCCAAGGATTTGTACTCGTTCCATGAGCTCAATCATGTAAGGCTAGGAATATGGCAGGATCCTTTACTAGATGTCATAAATTCTTTGGGAAAGGAAATGAACACGTAGAATATCATTGGTATCTGTGCGAGGCTATTTGGAGAGCCCGCCATAATCCAGATTCCACGAAGCTTATTGAAATCTAGACCACTCTTCGAGACAGAACACTGAGATGTTTCATTAAATGATCCACACTATAGCAGAACCCGACGATAGATGAGGTCCAACAACATTCTGTCCAAGAGTTTAAGCTTCCTCAGAATAACTAGCAAGGGCTATTAGAACTATGGGAAATTAAGCAAAGGGAGGGTGAAACCACATGGGAGATGATGCAGAGATTAATATGACACCGACAAGCTAATATACCCTATTGACACTAATCATCAGCATGATTGGTTTATCAAGGTGTGATTTCCACTCACCTGCACACCATTGACTCAACAAAATATTGATACTTTGTAGGAAGCCCTAGAACAGGTGTCATGAATTGAGGCCATGGCAAGATACCCACATGAACACCGAGGAGGAATGGTCTTCCATGATCCCACTCTCATAGGACTAGAGCACCATATTGCTGATTTGATAGAGAAGTTAAGGTGTACCATATGGTGTACCAACTTCCATGTTGAGGGGCATCATTCCATGGAGTACCCATGACTGAGGGGGGGCAAGCATTCCCTCCATACCTATGGGACCCTCTACATATTTACCAGTTGTCGAAGTTGAGAAGGTTGGTATGCAAGGGTTATATGCAGGTTGCACATAGTTCCACGCCTTTCCAAATTAGCAAGGTGCATTCCCAATAGAAAATTGTGAAATCTATAGGACCTATGGGCATCTCCCTCACCTCTGTCCACTTTTACAGAAATATTTCTAGATGTCCCAAACGATGCTTTCTGCGAGTTTTGTGGATTGCCTACTCACCATACTAATTAGTGTAGGGAATTAGATGCCTTAGTTGACCAACTGGATCGTTCTGCTTATAGGATCAATGAAGCTCCTCGAGAGCAAGGAGGTGGAGGAACAAGGGTGGGGGGGTTGGGGGGGGGGGGGAGAATAGGAGGTAGAGGCCCGATCCATTGCTACAATTGTGATTAGGAGGGCATGTCGCAAGAGGCTTCCTGCTACCCAGAATTCCTTGGTGTTCTCAATGCAGGGTCAACACACATGCAATGAAAGATTGTCCAGAGCTGATTTCCAGATGGGAAAATCACAACTGCAGAATGGGAGAAAATATAATCAATGTTGAACCAAGGATACCTGAGAAATCTCCCCTCTCAAACATTAACCGGGGAGGAAAGAAGACCGAAGTTGAATTTGGAGTCGTTGAACAGCCAAGAATCATAAAGTTGGCCTCACCATAGTGCTCATACGATTCTGGCTAGCATAAGCAATACAAAAAGGAAGTCGCGAAGATTTTTAACAGTTGACCCTAAGCGGTGAGCCCCAAGGAGAAAAATCAAGTTTTTCAAAATGTAGGAGTCCGGACTTATAAAAACTCAATACCAGACCCATAACATAATGGTTCATGCTACTTCTGTAGATTGTGAACGACGATAAAATGCTCAGAAAATATTAAAGTTGTTTTCAAGGATGGGGCGGTCGAGGAAGGACTTATTTCCACCAATTTACCCAAAAGACACTCCAGAAGGGTGCACAAGAACAAGAAAAGAATAAGGAGGGAGTTCCGGATTGATGCTCGGATTATAGGTTTTTAGATCAAGGATATAATGCTAGACTTGGGCTCAGATGTGAATATCCTACCAAGGAAAACCTGGGAAGCCTTGGGAAGGCCTAAGTTGGTGTTCTCTCCAATTCAACTACACATGGAGAATGAATATAGTATAATCCCGGTGGGAAGGCTAGAAGATGTAGAAGTTAAAAACTTATGCTGACTTTGAAGTAATAAATATTATGGGGGAAAAAGACCCCTATCCAACATTTCTTGGAATAGACTGGGATTTTGAAAATTATGTAGTAATTCTCTGAAGAAGGAGAAAAATTCCTTTGAAGTGGAAGGAGTTAGGATAATCTATCCACTGGATACATATCAAGGGTGGAGGTTCATAGATCCAACAGTTGACAGAGAAGAACTTGAGTTACTAGACAAGTTATACAAGCTGACAATAGGAAGAAGGGAAGATTATATTAACCCGACAACATGAAGATCAATTAATTGGAGGAGTGTTCAGAGATCTGAAGTGGGATCTGAAGCTGCATGGGATGAATGGAAAGAGGGTGGACATGAAATCAACTCTAGGAGTTGTGCCATGATCCATCGTATCAACTAGATTGGTATTGAGGTACGAGAATTTCCTATTTTCAATGGAACAAATTATGTTATTGATTTTATTAATGAAGTTGATGCAACCATATTTGAAATATACAAAGTAACTTCACTTTGCATCGCCTTACAAGCAACACCAGCAAGGTGGTGGGGATCTCACCACAACCATCTCAGAGAATGACAAGAGGTTAAGATAGCACTAGTGGCCATATTCAGCTATTTAGAGGACATACCAAAAATTTTTAAGTATCGAGGGAGCACTGACCCACAGCAACACCTAAGAGGTTGTAATGCCAGATGGGCCAAAGAAGGACTTCCAAAAAACTTGTGGGTGCACTGCTTTTTCCACACCCTGGGGGCATTTCCAAAGACATAGTATGTAAAGGAAGAAATAACAATACAAACCAGTGAATGGGACTGTATGGAAGCTTAGTTTTTCAGTGATTTTTCCTTCATCGATGATGATGATGAGAGGATAAAAGCTACTTACAAGCAGTCAGAATGATTTTTCTATAGATAGGGCAGTTGACTGAGGATCTCATAGACCAAACCACCTTTGAACACATATATAAATCTAAATTCCATGAACATGTGCCTTGTGGACAGGTAGATTGGGAGACTGATGGAGATGATTTGGAGGGAATAAGGCATTTTACATTCAAGGAGTCTGAAGGGGAGAGAAGCATTGAAGATGGGACTATAACTAATGGTTCGCAACTATTACCTCTGAAGTTGTAGAAACACAATATTAGCACTAACGAGAAGTCAAAATTAGCCTCGATTGGAGATTACTGGGATGAAAAAAGTACCAAGGATATCTTTGATCTTCTAAGAGAATATGAAGACATGTTCCCATCATCATACACGAAACTTAAGGGGATTAAGGGGGAGTTAGGGGAGATGAAGATTGTGGTTAGACCTAATGAAAATCCAGTGAAACATTGGTCGTATAGACTGAACCAGTAGTTAAAGAGAAGGTGAAGAAGGAGATAGACAAAATGTTAGGAACAAGGTTTATTTTCCCAGTTGACGAGGTTGAGTGGGTCAGTCCAATTGTTATAGAGAACAAAAATAACTCTGAATAAATTTGGATCTTTGTGGATTACCAGAGTCTCAACAATGCTTGTGTTCATGATCCCTTCCCCACCCCTTTCAACAATGAAGTTATAGATAATGTGTCAGGAAATGAAGCTTGCTCTTTTACAGATGGATTCTTTTGTTACCACCAAGTCCAGACTGCGAAAGAGGATAAGAAGAAAAATACATTCACCACTAAATGGGGATCTTATGCTTACCATGTCATGCCTTTTGGACTCAAGAATACACCAACGATATTCTTGAGGATTGTAATTTCTGCCTTCCGAGATTATATTCATAGGTTTCTAGAGGTTTACATGAATGATTGGACTGTTTATAGTTTGTTAAAAATACATTCTAGTTTGCTATGAGTGATGTTTGATTGTTGTAGACAACTCTGAATCTCCTTAAAATTGAAGAAATGCATATTTTTCGTCCCTTTCGAGACTCTTCTAGGAAATATAGTTTGTAAGGAGGGAGTATGAGTTGATCCTGCTAAGGTCTCAGTGATATTGAATATGCCCCTGCCAACAAGTGTTAAACAGCTGAGATCCACCCTTGACCACACAAGACATTACAAGAGGTTCATCTAAAACTATGCATCGATCATTGCACCATCAGAGAAGTTATTAAATAAATATTAAAGGTTCACATGGTCGAATGAATGTGAAGTTGCTTTCAATGTGCTGAAAGAAAAGCTGGCAAGTTCACCAATCCTAGTTTATCCAGATCGGAACAAGCAATTTCATGTCCATATTGACTCATTGAGAATTGCCTTGGGAGTTGTTTTGGCTCAACTCAGAGATGGAAACCTTGATCACCTAATCTACTTTGCTAGAAAAAAATTGTCCACGAGATAAAATAAGTATACCACAACAAAGCACGGAGCACTTACGATGGTGTACTTGCTACAAAATTTAGGCATTATCATTTGGGAGGCTCATTCAAGTTATTTACTTATCATTTGGATTTGAAGTATTTAGTGAACACGCATGTACTTAAATGGAGGATTTGGAAATGGCTTTTCTTGTTCTAGGATTTCAATTTCGAAGTAATTGTCAAGCATAGAAGAATAAACACGGGACCTAACCATCTTTCCTGGTTAGAGTCGTGTGAATCCAGGGGGTCAGTAGAAGATCAACAACCAAATGATAACCTGTTCTGTGTTGAGGCCATAACAGAATACTTGGAGGACATAGAATTATTCTTAGCCATATGTAAATTCCCATAGGAGTACATGGCAGCAAAATGAAGGCATATGGTGGTTAGGGTTGCAAATTACTAATTGATTGCAGGGAAGCTGTAAAAGCTGGGTCTCGATAAGATACTGTGAAGGTGTGTTCTTAATCATGAGAGATAGGATGTAGTGTGGGAATGTCATTCGAGAGTTGTGAGTGGGTATATTGGTGGGAAGTTCACTGCGAGGAAAGTGTTGCAGACAGACTCTAGTGGCCCACACTTTTCCGAGATGCAAAGGAGTATGCCAAGAGATGTGATGTTTGCCAAATGGTTGGAAAGCCATCGCACCAGGATGAACTTCATTTGCATCCGGAATAAGCACTCTAATCCTTTGAGAAATGGGAAGTCGAATTTACAGGACATATTAACCTACGAGCACGTCACACACACAGTAGATATATTGTTACCATCACAAATTACCTTACCATATAGGTTGATTCTACACGAGTTATATATTACACTGCGGGCACTGCTGCTGGATTCATCTTCGATAATATTATCACTTGGTTTGGAAGCTCCCAAAGCCTCACCAGTGACCAAGGGATCCACTTCATTAATGACACAATCACTTCATTGTTGCATAAATTTATGAATGAGCACCATAAGAGAAACCCATACCACCGTCAATCAAATGGTTATGTGGAAAATTTTAACAAAATCTTAGAGAGAGGACTCACCAAAATATGTTTTTCCAACCGAGATGATTGAGACGAATGAGTTCCAGCTACACTACGGGCTTATCGTACAACCATCAAGTGCTTGCACAAGTATACACCCTTGTAGCTAATGTATGGACGAGAAGTCGTAGTACCTACCAAGTTCACCATCCCAAGATTTTTTTTTTCAAATTCCACTCACACCTCAGAGGATGAATCAATTTCAAAACATTCGGAAGAGTTATGGGAGCTAGATGAAGCTATTTTTTTGGCGGACTTCCACCAAACTGTTAAGAAACAAAGGCATAAAGCATGGCATGATTGGCACATCAAGAGGAATTTTTTTGCAGTTGGAGGTCATGTTCTTCTATACGACAACAACTTCCTAAAACATCCCGGAAAGTTGAAAATGCATTGGTTAGAACCATTAATTGTTGTGTAAGTGAAAGAATCGGGAGTTTTAAAGGTGGCATAATTGTATGGAGTCTTATTGCCTGGTTGGGTGAATGGTGCATGCATGAAACCTTTCCATGGCACAACCAGTTCTACATCAAAATGATTTGATTTCTGAAAGGGGATTGTAGGTAGGCCTAGGTAGAATCAGTCAGTCCTTTTAGTGTGTTAGTTGCATCAATTAATCTAGTTAGTAAATTTTTCTAGTCGAGGTCGATCATGAATAGTTCTTCGTCAATTCTTCTAGTAGTGTAGGTCACGTGCCTCCCTCTGCAACTGATTGTGGTTGGGGAGTCGCACGTGTCAGTCTTCATATCTGTAATAATTAGTAATAATTTCCTATGTCAGTTCAAATTTGGGATAAATATATCCCATAATATCCCTGGCATGATATTTTCATCAACTTCTAGGAACTTTCCATCATATCATCATAGTTAGCTATCATCCTCACCCTCCTTTTTCAATTTTCACGTCATTTGGGTCAGGTCCAGGTCAGAGTCATCATTATTGCCACGATTAATATTGAGTATGGAAAGTTACCATACTAATTATTTAGATGGTCTAATAAAAAATATCGTGTCGATTATTTCTATTTAATTTTCATGGAAATGATAAGTTTCTCAATAACAATGCCGAGGTGGTCGAATTTCCCAGTCTAGAGTCTGTTTCAAATTTCCCTAGTCCCCAACCCAAGTTGAAGCCCCCTGTGTCCATTATGTATGATCGTCATACTATAGCCATGACAAAGAAAATAATATTTTTTCCAACAACCAAACAAGACTCATGGGTCACAAAAATTGAGCCTCTCTATGGAAAATATGACAAGGTTGCGCTCGTAGACAATGATCTCTTAAATTCATTCCATTTTCCAACACTCAAGCGTGAAGCCTATACATAGGTTGTCCCTAAGTCTGACGAAAGCCAATCGTTGAGAATTAAAGAATATTTCAGAGGCATGCAGAGGTTGATGATGCTAAATCTGTAGATTCTACTAGTGTTTGGAAATAAAGGAGAAACGATGCAATGCACAAAATTCCATATCAACAGAATGTGTGGAGGGTCTCTATGGATTGATAAGGAATAACAAATACATGTCATAGACCTTCATAGAATCATAGGGTTATCTGTTGCAGGATCCATAGTATCAACTGCATTTTAGAATACTTCCAAGTGTGGCAAGAAGATTGGTGACGACAACTACTATAACGAGTATGAAACCTAGCATGGTGGCAACGGTGTTAATTTTTCATAGGGCTACATTTATCATTTATTTGATAGTTGCATTTATTCATTAACGCATGAAGTTCACCCCATATCATTATATAATTATTCATATTTACACTATTACCCATCAACATATGCAACTATGTAGAAAGAAAAATAACATCATCATCTTCTATGCAGCGGAACATAAAGAAACAAATGGAAGAAAATCATGCACACATAGAAACACCGGGATTGGTCTGAGACCAGATAGAAACCCACTATGGGGAAAACCCTTGCAAATTCTTCTTCTTAGATCATCATCAAATGATTCAACAAACAAGAGTGCAATGATCCATTGATCCATATCTTCATAATGCAGTAAAACAACTAGCACATGCACAATATAACCTTAAACATACATCTTGTAGCATACCAATGAACACTGTTGTCACTGAGTGGAAACTTCATTGAACTGTATATTCATCTTTGAGGGCCCATTATGCAGCAGAAATATACATAACATATCTATAAATCTGCAGATCTACAATAGTTAGAAACACATATCCAATAGGTCACTGAAATCAACTGTCAAGTCCTAGATCTGAATCTAGGATGTTACCAAAAACTATCGGTGAGAATATATTACTCAGAGAATGATATCAGGAAACAATACATGATAAATTGAGGTAGATCTAGCCCAGATCTGCTAAAAAATATCTTATTCGTGCCCTTGAGGCTATGTGCCAGTGACTATGGCACCGTGATCACTACCAAAACACTTTGTGCCTACAGTTATGGGAGAGCACAGCCCAAACTGACTTCTGAAGCCCTAACTGCAACATAGAACTTTGTTCCTGTAGCTATGGGTCCCTGGCCACAGGAAAAACACCTTGTGCCTATGGTTATGGCTGTGATCAGCCTGATTGGCCTATGAATCCCTGGTCGCTACCTTAGCCCACTGCTCTTGTGGCTATGACACCCTGGTCATAGGAAGGACACACTGTACCCATGGATATATCCCGAAAAACTCAGTGTCAAGCCTATGAATAAGATCTAGCAAACCCTATATCAGAGTGAGCCTCTCACTTATGATTTCGGACCCTACGCAAACTCCTTCTGTCAAACCTGTGCGATCCAAAATAAAATAGATGAACCAAGACAATGGATGCAAAGAGAATATCGCCTGAGAAATTTGTGTTATGAAACCAAGTAAAAAAATAGAATAAAAGTGAGATCAATGCATTAGAAATAATCCACTTCGAGGATGAAAACTCCAATACATTACATAAATGAGAAATTCTTGGATGATTTAAATGAAAAAAACCTCCTTTCTATATATAGGAGTCCATGGGGCCACAATGTAATCCTAGTCGACCTAACAATAATAATGTAAGGGCACAATAATAATAATAATAAGGGGGTTACACTAGTAACAATAAGGGAATATACTAGTAATATAGGGACCTAACATGCTCCTCTCCTTCAAAAAAGTGTTGTACTCAACGCTTGAGTAGCTCTGGGTGCTTCTGTATAAAATTCTCATCCTCCCTTGTCAAATATTCAGTGGGTAAGTTCTTCCATTTGATGAGATACTCTGAAATTGATCGATTTCATAGCTGTCGAGTTCTTGTTTTTGTGATTGCTTCAGGTTCCAATATGGTTTTTCCTTCCTCATCAAGTTTGGCAATATTGTTTGAGTTGGAAGTTTGTCCCGTATAACCTTCTTTAAGCATGAAACATGGAAAACTGGATGCACTTACGAAGAAGAAGGAAGCTCCAATTTGTATGCCATAGTACCAATCTTTTGCAACACCTTGTAAGGACCATAGTACTTTGGTGATAATTTATTGTCCTTCTTAGCTTGCTTGAGGGACATTTGTTTGTATGGTTATAGCCGTAAAAATACCCAGTCTCCTACATCAAAAATTCTCTCAATGCAATGTTGATCTGCTTGTTGTTTCATTCGATTTTTTGCCAAATTTAGGTTATCCTTTAAGAGTTGGAAAATTTCTTGTTGATGCTCGATGTGATCTTCCACTGCTTGAACCCTAGAATTTTCCCTTAAATAATATGTGATGGACAGTGGATGATATCCATAAAGTGCCATAAATGCGGTCATTTTTTATGCATTATGGAAGGAAGTGTTATACCACCATTCAACGAGGTAACCACTTGACCCATTGTGCTTGCTTATCAGATACAAAACAACGAAGATATCCTTCCAAAGATTTATTCACTATATCATTTTTTTACCATAAAATTAAGGATGATAAGATGAGCTATGAGCTAGTTGATTACCCAAACAAGAAAATAATTCCGTCCAAAAATTTCCTGTAAAAATGGGATCTCTGTCACTTACAATAATCTTCGGGTTTCCATGTAGCTTTTGAATTGTTTCCATAAATGCACTAGCAACTGTACTTGCTTTAAATGGATGAGATAATTCACAAAGGTATGCATACTTGGTAAGCCTATCAACTACCACCATGATAGAGGTGCTACTATTTTCCCATAATTCTTAACAAACTTGCGATAATACCTTGTTAACACGAGTAATCCGCACAACTGCTTTATGGTTGTGGAGACTTTCCATTCCTTAATGGCTTTAATTTTGTTAGGGTTTAATTTAACACCCTTGTGAGATACAATATGACCTAGATATTCCACCTTTTGTACTCCACAGAAACATTTTGATGTTTTTGCATATAATTGTTTCTCCTCCAATAGTTTGAGCACCCTGTCAACATGTTGAACATGATCCTTCCAAGACTTGCTGTAGATTAGTATATCATCAAAAAATACTAGCACAAATTTTCTAATGAAGGGTTTGAAAATGGAATTCATCAACCCTTGAAATGTAGAAGGTGCATTGGTAAGGCCAAAAGGCATGACCAAAAATTCTTAATGACCCTCATGAGTTCGAAATGTTGTTTTCGGAATATCTTCAGTCTTCATTCTAATTTGATGATATCTTGAACAAAGATCCAACTTAGTAAAATAAATTTCTCCATGTAATTCATCCAATAATTCATAAATCATAGTAATGGGAAATTTATCTTTAATAGTGAGCTTATTGAGCTCCCTATGATTCATACACATGCACCATGATCTATCCTTCTTATGCACTAATAATATTGGAGCAGAGAAAGAACTTTGACTAGGTTGAATTATACAAGCCTCTAACATTTCTGCAATCATACGTTCAATTTCGCTCTTTTGGACATAAGGATATCTGTAAGGTCTGATGTTTGGAGGAAAAATTCCTGGAATCAAATGAATAGCATGATCATGATCATGAATAGGTGGGAGTCCTTTGGGATTTTCAAAAATCTTGGAATGATTGTCTAAGAAATTTTGGAGATCTTGAGAAATAGATGATTTTGATGTTGAAACTTTTAGTGAGCATAATTGTGCAATTACACCTCATTGTTCTTTCTTCAGAAGCTTTTTCATGACATTAGATTTTATTATCTTTCTTGGCTTCCCTATGATACCCCGTAATTCAATTTCCTTTTCTTCCGAAAAAAATTTCAAGAAAAGTTCTTGAAAATTAAAAGCTATCGTCCCCAAAGATTATAACCACTATAATCCTAGTACAACATTAGCACCTCCCATTGGAATGGAAAGAATTAGACTATTCAATAAATATTCCCCCATGGCTAGCTTGATATTATGGCATTTTCCCGAGAAATTTATAGTTCCTCCATTTGCAACCATCACTTGACATTCTGGTGCTGGGTATAGGAAACAATTCAATTCCTTGGCTACCTTACAATGAATAAAATTATGGGTATTACCCGAATCAATCAAAACTATTACCTTGTCCTTCTTAATATGTCTTTCTATCTTGAGAGTTTGAGGAGTGGTAATTCCTGCCAATGCATTACACGATATGGTCGGACTCATTTCTTCTTCTTCTAGGGTTGGTTCTTGG
The DNA here is from genome assembly GCA_034641835.2 of Pinus albicaulis. Classification (NCBI taxonomy): domain Eukaryota; kingdom Viridiplantae; phylum Streptophyta; class Pinopsida; order Pinales; family Pinaceae; genus Pinus; species Pinus albicaulis. The sequence continues at coordinate 967,423,042 of CM076574.1, forward strand.
TGTATATCCTCTTCTTTTGAAGTTTCTTGTTCATTTTATTCTTCCTCTTCACAATCTATGTAAAATAATTTCTTCTCAACACATTTATGACCTTTAATGTATTTGCTATCACAACTATAGCAAAGCCCTTTTTCTCTTTTTTCTTCCAACTGTTGTGGTGTCAACCTTGTAGGTTGTGGAAGTATAGTAGTAGCAACACTTCCATCTTTATAGATGTGAGTGGTAGGCTTCCTTGTCACCATAATTTTACCTTCAATTTTTCTTGCCAACCTGAATGCCTTCTCCAATGAATCAAGTTCCCAAACGCGAAATTCATGTTGGATGTTATCCTTTAAAGTCCCTATGAAGACATCAATCTTATGTTCATCTGGAATATCAGTTACCATTATATTCAATTTTTGGAAGTCCTCAATGTGATCCCCCACTGAACCCTTTTGTTTGAGATTTATTAGTTGGCTAAAGAAGGTTTTGCTTTTTGTATCCTCACAATGTGTTATCATTTCCTTCGTAAAAATTGACCAAGTGACATTTTTTTTTATGAGAGAAAAGCCATTGATACCATACAAATGTATTTTATTCTATATGTAAAGTTTCAATGTGTACCTTTTGTGTGTTTTTCACATTATTGATATCAAAATATTTCTCCATTTGTAGTATCCATGTTACAGGATCCTTGCCATCAAACTTCCTCATATCCATCTTTGGAATATGGTGGTTCTTCCATCCAACATTAGAGTTTATGAAATCATGATTAAAATTTACTTTGTTCTCATCATGAGTTTCCTCTACTATCTTTTCGCTGTTAGGAAACATTTCTTGTATCAACTTTGTCAAACCTTCCATGTCTACTTTTAGATCATTCTTCATGTTTTCCATGTTGTCTTTCATTTTTTCTTCCATGTCATCCATCTTAGCTTCCATGCCAGCTTCCATGCCATCCATCTTAGCTTCCATGTCTTTCTTCAAAACATCCATATTATTCTTAAAACCATCCATCTTCGCTTCCATGCCTTTCTTCAAAACTTCCATTTCATTTTTTGTTGCTCAAGTTGCGAGAGAGAAATTTGGTGCACTTGCTCTTGTAATTTTGATAGATCATGTTGCAATTCTTCATCTTCATGAGTCATAGTAGAGTAATCTGAGGGATTAATGGGTGTTGAATTATTTTTAGGAGGCATTTTAGAACCCAATACTAATATCTATGCTCAATAGGCCTTTGGAATCACTTAAAATTTATTTTTCAAACAAGACTTATGCAATTTGAATAACAAAATACACACCTTTTCCTTGATTTTGAGGAGCTCGATATTGAAAATTAATTATCTCTGTGATTTAGGATCTTCAATATCTAAAATTTGGCCCTGAAGTAGCTCTCCGAATCTTCTTTTGAATGCCACAGGTCTTACCTAATTTGGATTCTTGAAGAAATAGTTATGCTCAATCTCATACGATGACCTAATTATGGATTGGTTCAATAGAGAAAAAATGTATGACTTGTCACATGTCACTATTCCCCCCTTAGACTCTGAAATTGATGCAGAAGAAACTAAAGTATGTGTACTTGCAGCCACTTTTTACAGAATTCCAATCCAATGCTCAGAGAGAGAGTTATGACTATTTTCCCACGGTCACCTTCTTGAGATGAAATTTGGGAGCCTAAAAAATCTCTAACTTCCACAGACCCTATCTCTGAAAATATTGCAAATCAAGATATGAAATTTTTCCATGACGTTCCCTAGGATTTCGGCTGGGTGTTGTGAAAATTTCCAATTCTGAAACCTTGTAGAAAAAAGTTATAGTGAAAATTCCACGGTGACCTGTTTAGGTTAAATTCAAGAGCCTACAAAAATTCCTACTTGCACAAATCATATCTCCGAAAATATTGTGAAACAAGATCTAAATTTTTTCCACGAAGTTCCTTAGGATTTCGGCTTCGCTCTTTAAAAATTTCATATTCTGAACCTTTGTAGAAAAAAAATTATTTCTAAAATTCCATGATGACCTATTTTGAGAAGCGAAACCCTATAATCCAAACCTATGATACCAAATGTTATGAAACCAACTCCAAAAATAGAAGAAAAGAGAGATAAACACATTATAAATAAGCCACTTCGAGGGGGCAACCTCAAATACAATACATAAATGAACAATTCTTGGATGATTCAAATGCCCAAAACCTCCTTTCTATATATAGGAGTCCATGGGGCCACAATGTAATCCTAACCGACCTAAAAATAACAATGTAAGGGCACAATAATAACAATATGGGGGTTACAGGGGTACAACAATAACAATAAGGGGGTTACACTAGCAACAATAAGGGACTAGACTAGTAATATAGGGACCTAACTATTCGTTAGAAGGAGCTTGAGGTCGCTTCTATTTATAGGCTTTTATGTGGGTCCACTTGAGGTTATGGCTGACTTAACTAATTCCACATGTGCTTAGGTCGACCCTTTCCATTTCACTTTAATAAGTAAAATAATTCAAATTTTAAGTTTCGCTCAACCGATTCGAGAAATCTATATGTCGACTTTGGTCCTCTTCAAAATAGGAATATGATGAAATTATGATCTCAACCATATGAGCTGTCCAAAGTGGAATTTGACTGCAGTTGGATAATTTTGACACTTCCTCTCAACCAGGGAGAATTCCACCTGCAAAAATATTTTCATCAATCAATATGCGATTATGGTATATTCAAGTATCATCATATATCATCACTGATCGTTTCTGTCATGTAGTCATCATGTTGTGATCCTTCATGATTACATATCATGAATGTACTTCTCATGCTTATTCTTGCTTATCTCTTGGTTGATTCTACTTGTATGTTGAACATTCTTAGATCTAGAAGAATAATAAATTTTCACCGAAGGGGAGCTTAGTATACCACCCTTCATCCATCAAGATACCATTCAAAATATTTTGCAGCAAGCTACTACCTGGAATATCATCATCAATCATCATCGGAGAGCATATTATCAAGGAGCACATCTCGACCTATAACCGCATTGGGGAGCATATCTCGACCTGGAATCGCATGGGGGAGCTATATATATACAACCCCATATCGAGCAATAGGATATTAAAAAATGCAAAGGATGTTATCTCGACCCTGGATCACATCGGGGAGCTGAATCTCAACTCGAAACTGCATAGGGTTATCTCAACCCATCCTATTGTATACTGATATTCCCATCCATGATCCTGAATAGTCATGTGGTAGAAAACCTAGATCATAATTGACTTGGGATTAACACCCCAAGTACACTCTCAATCCATTAGCCAAAGGAGGAGTGGTATTCCCAACAAGCCCAACTTTTGGGTATGATTCCAACTGGGGTATACTCTACAAAGACCAAATAGGGGAGAAACTTTCTACGACCCTATGAAGATAGGGGAGTAGCACCTATAACCGTATGGGTAATAGATAGGGTTCATACCCTATTTTCAAGAGTTCCCTCAACCCCATAAGCCCTTTATCTCAATTCCTCACCCTGGGAGCTCAGTCAGGGATGAAGAGTTGGCTCAGTTTCCTCGATCAACACTACCATCATCATACTCAAATCTGGGATCTGCTTGTCTCAATAGTAGTTTATTATTCTTCATACAGGACATCAAATCAAATATTATGTTAGAACATAAATAATAATATAAAATCACAAATGTATGTCATAATCATCCTCCCTCTCAAGGAGGTGTCACTCACAAGCCTAAGCTTGTATCGAACAACTACATTGTATCAATGTGTGGATAAATATTAGACCCAACTATATATATATATATATATATATATATATATATATATACACACACACACACACACACACACACACACACACATATGGGATTATCTGTCATCATAATGCATCCATGTCTTATACAAATCATGCTTAGACAGCTCTCTAAGGAGCTTCTACATCCTACCTCACAACTAGTTATGGTGGCAATATCGTATCCAACCTTGGACCTTTCATCCAAGATATCATGGAAGATCTCATATTTAGGCAACACTCAAATGTGCTCATCAATAATAATCCCAAAAATCATCAATACATTCATGCAACCACATATCATAGGATAAATATCTCAGTCTTTAAAAATAGAACATTTCATGCTGATATTTTAAAAGGATGTTTGCTAGTAACTTTGAATGAAGCAACTCAATCATGAATTTAATCATGTTCTATACACATCATATACAAATGGATGTTCAAAATGGAACATCAATGCTTCAATCGACTTTTAGATTCCATGTCAATTTCAACAACATTTGAACTTTAAATCAGAGTGTTGGAGGATTTACATTTCCATTACACAAAGACATTTTTTAGCAGTTTTTCAATATAGGATTTCTTTCCCAAATTTAAAAAATTGATTCATGATGCCATGACACATTATTTCAAGCTTCAAAATCCATATCCCTCTTACTTGGTTCGTTAGAGGCACATCACATGTCAAGGGTAGACCATCAATATGTAAAACCAAAGCCATAATCAAAATCAAGGCCATACCTCGGAACTCATCATCCTAAATTCGTCATATAACTGTCAAATATGGACAAATCTAAATCAAGGAGCTTGCATCATGAAATTCTCTCTATAAGCATAAAACCTTACCAAGCCAACATAATCAGCCTTACATAAATCAATGTTGTGTAAACGAAGTCAGCTTATCATAGTTTAAAAAATACTATCAAAGACATTGATATCAGAGTATCAATTCTTTCAACCATGTGACAGGTAGAGCTCATATCAAGTCTTGACTTCATTTACTGTCAAGACAAAAATCTTGTCATTTATTATGCCATTAAAAGTAATTTACTAGATGAAAATGAATACACCATGGATGAGTCATGCAGGTTCTATCTTCATACAGAATCATAATTATCAATACTTCAACCATTGTGCTAGTAACAAGGAGGCTAATACAAAACCATTTTTCTGAATACTCACATAAGTCAGTGAATTTTAGTATGCCCACATAGCATTTACATAAGGGAAAATCATCTTAGATCATTATTCATCAGGTAAAGATATCTATAATCCAAATACATGAGTTAATCAATTCAAAGTTCTAAGTCGTTGTTAAGAATCATGTCAAAGTTCCAAACACGGATCATCTATATCAATCAGCTAAATCATGTCAAAATTTTGTAGCATAAACTTCAAACATAGTGACATATTCATATGAATTTCTTGGTCACCTGCAAACATAAGTTTGGTTCAAACATATGAACTTTTCTTGCTAACATATCTTACTAATATTTGCAACACATCTGCAGAACTGAAATATTTTAGGTGACCATATGATTGCATGCTCAATCCTTCATTTTATATGGGCCTTCCTTGTGCGAGTGAGGGTCATACCAATTTTGTAGATCAACAATTTTGGATACCCATAAATCATAATAGAACATATAATTTCATCATCATTCATGTCATCAATTTGTCTTTACTAGATTCATGCAACAACAAATCTGTTAAATCATAAACACATATGATCATCAACATCATGTCATCAATATTTCATCAAGGGTTAGACTTGAAAGATAAGGGCAGCAGGAAAATGTGACACCATATCTTAGAGATTATGAACATAATAACAATACATCAAGTTAGGGAGTTTAGTTTCACCATATGCCATGACCACATGTTGTAGGAGATCTAGAATATCAATCTCATATATATACCTCTATCATCATGGTTACTAATGCCATGATTATCATGATCAATAGGATCAAGTTAGGTTATTCAGAAAACCAAAAGAGTGTCAATATCTCTTTCCACGAGATTTCATCATGCGTATCACAAGCATTATAAATACCATATCAATGTGGTAATCTTCTATAAGAGATCCAACATGCCTTGTGCATAACAAGTGTCAATAGTATCATTTACTAGTCAGAATCAGGATATAAAAAACAATCGATGTTAGTCAAACATCAAGTATTGTTACTATATCCAAGATTAGAAATAATTATTCTCATAGAATTAAGAAGATCATCATGGTAAAAATATTCAATACCAGGTGCTCCATTTCATCATAGGAAACATAAATCGAAATCACTTTCATATGCATGCATGAGCCATTTGTGAAGGAGACATTCTCAACATACCATAGGGTGTACCTAGCCATGAAATTTTATAGCTAAAGCATAACATTAAAACAATATACCATGCATGCCTTGTAGTATTCAAATATCTATGCACCTTTACATAGGTAGCTTGTAGTGATTGTCATCTTTTTCATCAGGTGCCTCTTTACCTTTTATAGATTTAGATTTTATTTCCAGCAACTCAAAGGATCCTCAAGAGGATCCACTTATTACATCTCATCAAGGAGGTTAGATACATCAATATACTTTAAATATATATGCAGGAAGTATAAGAAATGATCCTTTCTCTTTTGAACCAACCTTCAAGAGCCATCCATAGACCACATAACATTGTTGTTGGCAATAAAATTTATCAACAATTGGTTCTACTAGAGACTATCTCATTGAGGGATTCATCAAATCAATCCCAAGTGCTTGAGCATATTCACATAGACCATGATAGGGTTTCCTACATCAAATCTCAAGTATTTACCATAAACCAAGGTTTATCTAAAACCCTCACCATCAAAACCTTATGCAATAATTACCTAAGGTTTTATTCATACCCTAGAATTATTTTAGGTCTCCACCATCCTCTTCTCACTTCCATCAAAAGTGTCTCCATGGGGGTGATCTCCATGGATTTTCTTTAGCCCAACTCCGATTCCATGCTAATTTTCATAGGGATACATTGATATTTACTTTTATAGTTGCATTTATTCATTAACACATTAAGTTCACCCCATATCAGTATATAATTATTCATATTTACAATATTACCCATCAACATGTGCAACTATGTATAAAGAACAATAACTTCGTCATCTACTATGCAGTGGAACATAAAGAAACAAATGGAAGAAAAACATGCACACATAGAAACACTAGGATTTGTCCCATACCAAGGAAAAACCCACTTTGGGCAAAACCATTGCAAATTATTCTTGTTAGATCATCATCAAATGATTCAACAAACAAGAGTACAACGATACATTGATCCATATCTTCATAATGTAGTAAAACAACTAGCACATGGATAATATAACCTTAAACATACTTTTGTTGAAGTATCTTGATTCTGAGAACCGTAATGCACTATCACAGCCTGTAGCATATTGTTGAACATTGTTGTCACTGAACGAAAACTTCAGAGAATTGTAGATTCATCTTTGAGGGCCCGATCTACAGCAAAAATATATAGAACATATCTACAAAAATAAGAAACATGGATCCAATAAGTCACTGAAGCCAACTAAAATCAACTGTAAAGTCCAAGATATAAATCCAGGATGCTACTAAAAATTTTCAGCAAGCATCTGTGTCTAAGCGAATGATATCAGGAAACATTTTGTGAGTAATTGAGGTAGATATATCCCAGATCTACTGAAAAATCCCTTAGTTGCACCCTTGAGACTCTGTGTAAGCAGATATGGCACCCTAGCCACTACCACGACACTTTGTGCCCGCGGTTATGGGAGAGAACAGCCTAAACTTCCTTATGAGACCCTAAACACACCCATGGCACTAAACACACCCATAGCACTATGTGCCTGCGACTATGGGTCCTTGGCCGCAGGACAAACACCCTGTGCTTGCCCCTATGGCTGTGATCATCTAGATCGACTTCTAAAGCCCTAGCCGCTACCTTAACTCCTTATGCATGTGGCTCTCACACCCTGGCTGCAGGCAGGACACACTGTTCCTACGATTATAGCCCAAAAAACTCAGTGTCAAACCTACGGTGTAATATTCTCGAATGGGGAAATCAGTAATAGAAGACACTAAAAACACATTTTTCATAAAATTATGCTATAACAGTTAAATGAAACCCATGGATCCATTATTTTATACATTATAACAGCCAAATACAAAAAGAGATATGAAACAAATCATGATAGATGAGTTAAACAAGCCTCCCAAGCCATAATAGCCCAAAAATCATGCAAAAAGAGGGGTTGCAACCATGTAGAAAAGATGGAATACCCTAACAACATTATTTTATTACCTCTGCAACAACAGTAGGTTGTACATAAGATCTAGAGCTTTTATATGCATAAAAAGTTAGATCTATATCAGATCCATGCACTATACAAGATCCTCTAAAGACCCCCCTTGGGGTTTTCGGCAAAACACCAAGTACAAATTGTAGATCTGAGATTTAAGACTATAGATCTACTGAAAATTATAGATTTGGAAAGTGTGGCTGATCTGATATGATCAATAAATTCACCTCCTCCAATAGATCTCCAAAGTGAAGGGAAGATCCCCAACACTTAGAAAATCAGCTCTCTAAATGGTGCGCTGAACCACCCTGCAACTGCTCCTTCAGAAATTACGCAGATTTGGATCTATACTGCAGTATAGGGATCAAAATGTAATTGGCCAGATGCCAATATTTGTAAATGAGGCTCAGTGCCTTCAATACTGTCCTCCTAATGGAGTAGAAACCTCCTCCACTGAAAATGAGCACTGAAATGGCCTAGATCTAGAGATCTAGTTTCCACTTGCTGCAACTTACTAAAACAGCCAAAACCTCAACAGGATTTACACTGTAAAATAAAGGTGAAGCTTGGCCTTAAGCTAGATATTGGACAATGTGGTGCAAGACTCCTCCAAGAGCTCCTAAATAGAAGAGGTGGGATTCCCGATCAGGAACACCCAATGCTAAACAACATTCAATCTCAGCTAAATAAAAAGAGAAAGGTATATGTCTAAACAGACCATATATTCAGAAAATCATAATCATAAGCTAACCCCATATGGCTACCATCCTCTTTATTATAAAGAATGTGAGCCTTCTCACCTTGGGTCCCATTCATTAGGGTTTCCATCATCATGCAGTTAATATCCCTCCAAAACTGCGTTATCCCATCATCAATGCCACTCCTCCATAACAATGTTGTTTGATTTGGCCCTCAACGTTGACTTAATCTCCATGCAATGTCTCCTTCCACACTCAAGGTGGATTTATTATAACTATCTAGATTGATCCACATTCCCATTGGGTTATATTTATTAAGATCCACTCCCTCCATACTAGCTTTGTTGACTTGGACAAACTTGACCTTGTCCACATGCATTAGCCTTTGTTCACACATGAAGGTGATTTATCCAGCTATGAATATGATCCCTTTTCACATTAAGAGGGATTTTATGCCTACTAAAGAGATTTATGGGCCTCCCTACCCATCTTATTCCTCTATCTAAGAACAAAATCAAAATTTAATATCCCAATTAGCTGCATGCTAATTTAGGAATATTATAGTCCTCCCCTCCCAAATGTTGCTATTCCTCAAGAAACTACAAGGATAGAACTGAAGAGCCCCTTCTCTTCCTCCTGTAGCATCTTCATATGATAGGTTCCTCCATGGAACAAGATGCTCTCTCAACAATATGTCCTCAAGTTGTTCCTCCCACGTGTATAAGTATGCCTTTGGTGAAAAATCCAAATGGATCTCATCATGAAAAAGTGGGATATCCATGGAAACAACTATATGTGGTCTAGAGGCCTTCTTGAGGCATGGAATCAAAAATATTTTGGGAACCATCATCCCCATGTGAAGCCTCCATCCCCAAGCTATCATCCACAAAAATTGAGTCACCCTCCAACATGGTAACTCCTGAAATATCTCCTCCACCTTAGGCTCCTGCGAAGAAGGTGGGTTGCATAGTTGAATATCATGGATCAAAATTTCCATCCCACATTGTCTCTCTCTCCACTTATGATAAGTGTAGAGCTACTGCTAAATATGGGTTGCAATAATGTTTCCTTCATGGAGCAAAAAGGCAATAGGGGCCTCAAAGTGCCTCCCTTTGGTTCTTGCCCAAATCATCCCATACAAAATCAATATGAAATTATCATCATATGGAACCCAAGTAAGAGAAGTGCTGAAGGTTTTACATAGTGCTGGAAAGTACCAACAATTTCTCATGTAGTCACAGCGCAGTTTTACCAACTGCAGTTTCAGAATATAATATGGAAAGTTGTCTTCAAACAGTTTGCTAGTTGTGCATGTTATCTCATCTACTAGTAAATAGTAAATGGCATTGTATATCAAATGAGAATATAGGAAATAGTACAACACTTGCCCAAAGCCATACAAGAAATGTCTCTCTCCATCATGGATGTTGGTCCCAAAATGACCATGAAGCCCAAATAGAGGCTTGCCCTCTTGTGGAGAAATGCACTGTATAGAGATGGTAAGAGATTGAAAATACTATGTTAGATAATAAATAAGTGAAAAAACACAATTATTACCATATACTGAGAGTAATATATTAATAAGATCCATAAATGAGCCCTCCATAGTGGTATGACATAGTCCCATGAAGAGGAATGAACTATGTGCTGCATGTAGATCTTTCTTCTCATGCTTGAAAATCCAAGTCAAGAAGATTATATAATGGTGATAGATGTATCCATCCACTCCATCACTCTCATCTCCTTCTTGCTCATCAAGTGCATCATATGTGAAGTGATCTTGGGGACACTCCATCAACAAACCCAAACTCCCAAGTGACGGCGATGTTGGCCTTTGTAATAAGGCTCCTGTCATCTCATAGCTCCATTCTTTGACATACCACATGTCAAAGCCATCAATCATAATGTTGCTGTATATGGGAGATTCCTTCCAAAGAGGAAGTACCTCCTGAGCCTCCAAGGCTAAGGAGTAGCTCCTTTGTACCATGATAGTGCCATATCCTATACCTGCAACATTATTGGCGAGAAAGAATGTCTCTGAGCAAGATCCAGGTTTAGGATAGAGGCCAACAAGGTTTTCACAGTAGTATAGCACAATGCCGGAATTTTCACTCTACTCCAAAGAGCAGAGAGTCTCACCTGAGGCGTGTCGTGACCTTAGTAAGGTTAGGAAAAAATAGATATCTACCAATAAAAACTATAAAATAAAGCAGATAGAACTAAGTAATCCGAACAAGTTTAACTACCTTGCATAAGATACTACTCATGAACATATTCAGGACGAAAAAACAAAATTAAAAGTGACCAATACATTCATCATAACCAGATGCTCATCATAGGATTCAGGACATCAAACCCAGATAGGAGTATATTTCAGTAATAGTAGCGAATGGTTACATTACTCCTCAGAGTGATCACAGCAGGATTGATTACAATATTACCAAACATAACAGAATAGAATGAATAGAATGAATAGAACAAACAGAACGAATAGAGCGAATAAAGCTCTCCTACGACTCTCTTTCCTCTGCCCTCCACTACACCAACCTCGTGTCTATGCTGGCCGACTACCTATTTGTTCATGTGCCAATGCAACTATCAGTTTTCCCTTCTTTTTCGCTCTGCTGTTTGCTACATCTCCCTGATCACTAGGAGTTTCGATGTTTGTTCTTGTCGCTCCTTTCTGCCATCTGTGCTAGTTTCTGTAACTGTCGCGCCACCTGCTCTCCGGCTCTTCACAACTGTGACAACTCTATGTATAAATTGGTTGTGCTCTTCCACATGTTATTTGCAACAAAACCGTTTCATTTTCAAAACAAGGGCCCCAACAGGCCCTGACCACATGCTATTGACTTGACCCGAGTCAATCCTTCTCCACTGCCTCGGTCTCCATTGGTCTGCCTGCCTCCGTGGCTGGCCCTGTCTTCTCCATTTCCTCTCTTTTTCCAAACAAGGGCCCCAAATTGGGGACCTTTGCCAACGTTGATGATTTGAGTTCGGCAAAGTCTGCAAGGGCCTATTTCCATTCCTTCATGAGCAGGTCTATTTCTATGGTGACTAGTTCTACTTCCTTTTCACCTGAGACGACTGGAAGGTTGCTTAATACTTCATTAATTTTGTTATTGGCCTCAGTGGCCATTTGATGTATTGTCTGTGCAGTAATATTTACTGGTTTCCTTAATTCTCAGAGGAATATTTTGGTTTCCGCTGAATATTCTTCAATTTTCTGCATTTTAGTCTCTAGCTCCTCCACTAGGTTGTACAAGTGGTTAAGGCCGTCGGGGTCTGTGGCCTCCTGTATTTCTTTTGAGACTTGCTGCAGTTGTGCCAAGATGGGTTGTGCCTTCATATTCAGCGAGGTTGAACACTCGTGCAGATGTTTCAGAATGTTGTAAGCTTCCTTCACCGTGGTGCTCAGAGTTTCTTGCATCCCAGTTACTTATTTCTGTTTCTCCGTGACCTTCTCTGCATTTATGACAATGGAGTCTCGCAGCGCCGACCTGGTCGCTAGTGCCGCTTTCAGCTCTTTAGTCTCCCTGCTAAGACTCGAACATGCTGTCTTGACCTGAACAGAACATTTGACCAACATTCCTGCCGATATGTCACCTGGTGTATGGTCATCCTGAGCCATTATGGTTGGCCAGAGATCCCTGAAAACATCTGCCACCTTCTCCAATTGTTATTGTAAGTTATCCTTTTTTGCTTTCAAGTGATCGCGCTCTTTAGTAAGTGCAGTGATATGCATCTGTTGCTGCTCAAAACTCTGCTGGAGGTCATTGTGGAGTCCTTCGGCCTACTGTGCTGCACGGTGAATGAAAATATATAGTTGTGCTGTTCCCCAGGTCTGCATACTCTCAACCCCAGAAATATCTTGGTTTGGCAGTCTCTCCCTGAGTGGTTGACCGCTGGCTATTGACCTCACTGAGTGTTCCTGTGGTGATGTCGGCTATGTCGGTTGCGGCAATGGATTTCCTGGGTTACTCATGCTTGGGGTATGCTGAACCTGTTGTAGTATTAAGTTTTCTTGCTGAAATGGGTTCAGTTCCTTCGGCGAGGGTGTTGTATCTACAGTAAAGGATCCCCTCGACTTAAAAGGTCCTGAAAAGTGCTCTATTCAACCAGGGGTTGGTTAACCTCAGGTACCAATGCTATACTGGAGTTAACCTCTACCTCGTGGTCTCCATTTGTTTTACCTTTTTCTCTGACCATGTCTGAAATGGTTGCTAATGTGGATGGAGTTCAGGTGGAATGGTCTTTGGAGGTGAATGAAGTGTGAGGCGATGAATGGTGAGTGCGAGGTGTAGATGTATGAATATTAAAAAATGAGTAGGATTGAACATAGGCAGCTCAGAATTTACCTAGGGGCCATCTCTGGTTCCTCCTGAATTGGGGCTCCCGTATCCATAGGTTGTGTTTGATCCTCCCCAGTGAGATCAACGACCTGGCTAGACACTATAACTTTTTCCTTCTTGGCCTTCGGTGTAGCTACAGGTGGATTAGGTGCTTTATTCTTTTTTATTGGAACTATAGTGGTTTCCAGTGGTGAGTTAAACAAGGTGGATGATAGGGTCGTGACTATGGGTGCAACTATCGAAGTACGAAACAGAGGAGAAGCACTGGTTAGAGTTTGCATTACCTGATTAAAGCCTTGTACCTTTGTGTTCAGTTCCTCAATTATGGGTGTCAGCTACAACCGAGACACTCTGTTCAGTGTTTCATCCACTGCTTCTCCAGGTATTGGATTCGGCAACATGCCATCAAATGAATAGTGATAGTGATATACCTCGCTTCTGACCTCCATTCCCACCCATGGCCAGGAACATACTTCAGTGTGGAATGATTTCTCATCAATTTGAAACTTCAACGGTCTCATTTTCAATGTCATTTCCACCACGCACGTGGGTTGGATGTAAGTTTTTTTGTGGCTAACTCCAAACCATATATGAGCAGAATAATTATCCAAAAAACTCTTTGGGTGTAATGTTCCTTTTTCTGGAACATGATGCTCAATCGGGAATATCTTTAAGATATTCCAATTCCTTCTTCAGTGAGCTATCACAAGTCCATTTTAGAGATTGAATGATGGGGAATTTATAGGATATTAATCCTTCTAAAGAAGGGAGAAATCCTGAGGCTAGCTGGCCCTTCTCAGACTCTGCCTATGGATATGCAATATTCCACCTCGGGAATTTTTGCTACAGGGTCCTTGAGGACGCTGTATAAGGAAGTTGCTGCACAAATCAGGCAAACCAACACTGGGATTCCCTAGAAAAACTCTAATAAAACTCCCCTGTATAAAATTAGCTCAAAGAAATAACTCTAGATGGGTTATTCAGATCTCCCCAATATAGGTATCTAAAACAATGCTCAATGAGAGAGCTTACAACAACATAAGAACATGAACACTGAAATCTGCAAATATGAACATACCATAAGAGGGAAATGTATGCAGCCATAATTATATGATTATATCAGAAGAAATATACAAGAAATAGTTGAGGTACAAGCCACTTAAACTTTAAGAGCAAACCTCCAATGAATGAACAATGAAATACATGAGTAGCTGCAACTCCACAAAATGCCAGAGTAGCTGCAACTGTGCAATGTATATGAAGGCATAGCTACTGAATATTAATGAAATACATAAATGGCTGAAGGAATAGAATAAATAAGCCTAAAAACAAGAAATGGGTTGAAATACAAGATTTCTAGCCAATCTATGAAGATTGCTAGAAATGCCGGAGAAAATACAAAATGTGACAACGGAGTTGTCATTGCAACTGAACCCAAAAATTGAATGAGGCTGTGGCTTATCTGAATTCTTATTTCCCTCCTTTGATAATGTCTCCAATACAAAGCGCTGATCCCTTTGTCTCAAAAACATCCTCCTTGAAGCTCCAGAAACCCCTCTCTCACTGCGTCCTCCAAAATAACGCATTTTCTCTCATGGACTGCGCAGTGGGAGATGATAGAAGTGTGGCCTCATGCCACTGATATGAAATGAAGCCCAGGAATCCTCCTTGCATCTCCTCCAATGAGTGGATCACTCATCCACTGAAGAAAACAAGACAAGAGAGACTCCATGAGTTCCTCTCTAGCTGCACCCAGCTAGACAACGTCCTCTCTCCTGCAGAAATAATGATGTAGAAGATGAATGAAGCTGTGGCCAATGCTGAATTAAGGAAATGAAGCTCAATCCTCACCCTTCCTTGAGGAAGAGGTAGGGATTCCTGACCGGGAACACCCTAGTGCCCGAAGGCACCATCACCCTGCTAAACAACCCAGGGATGCAAGCTTTTGTAGACCCAAAGTCTGAAACTATAAATCATAAAATAATGAAAATGGGCTACTATCTCTTCCATATAAAGTGAGAGAACTCTTCTCCACCATGGTCCCACCAATTAGGTTTTCCACCCTCACATGAATAGCTTCCCTCCAAAACTGCGCAACTTCTCCTTTATAGGCAGTGCTATTGACTTTAGTCAAAGATGACTAATCCAAGTGAGATGGGTTCCATTCACACCCTTGGTGTTTATTTCAGCTGCTTTATTCACTCCCCTTTCACATTAGGAGTGTTATTTCTTCATCTAAAAGGGGCTAAGGTGTCTCCTTCCCCATTTTATTAAACAAAAATAAAATGTGCAACTATAACGTTCCATTTTAACTTGATGCTAAAATTGGGAACATTACAGTCCTCCCCTCCCGCATGTTGCTTGTCCTCAAGCAACTGCATAGAGAGAACAAAATTTTCTCCCCCTTCTTCTCTTGTGGCCTCCTCATCAATGGTCCCACCACCGCTCAAGTATGCTGCAATGAAACTGTCCTCCAATGCTCTCTCCCAAGTATGCAAGCTGTCAACAATGCTCCTCATGGAAAGATAGAAGGTGTAGTAGAATCCTTCTTGCTATGCTAAGGCCTCCTTAAGGTAGGAGTGATGATGTGCATGGGGAAATTTTTCTCCCAATGATGATCCTCTCATCCATGCAGTCACCCAAATGAAAATCTCACCCCTGATTTTTGCAATGAGTTGGGGCTGAATGGAGAGTTGTTTTGGTTTCCCATGATGGCCCTCTCTCCATTTGCTATACATATGGGGCTGCCTTTTTCTTTGGGCTAGAAAAGTATGGCCTCCAAGAATGGCCCAAGCTACCCCATCAATAAATCCAGCCATGAAATTCCTCCTCAAATCCTCCAAGTGGTTTCTCCCACAAGAAGAGACAAGTATTAATGTGGCAATCATGGTTTTCCCAAGGTATCTCCTGCAAGATAAGACATATAAAATGGGGAGAATAATTCTCCCAATGGGTTGTACATATAATACTCTCCAAATAATGCTCCTCATGAGTGTACAAACATCCGAAATACAATGGAGCAATATGCAGTAAAGGCAAGTTGTCAAATGACAATCAGAGAGTGGTTTAGAGTTCCACTCATGGAACCTGCGCAGTGCCTCCTTGGCATGCCTCAAATAAAAAGAAACAAGTGTTGTACTAGCCACTTTTTTGCTGCCACAACATCTCCTTATAAGATGAAACATGGAATACACATTGGTGCTGAAGGTGCACACCAAGAAGCATGTGGCTTCCCCCAAAAACCATCATAAAATTAGCCAAAATCAAGGCTACAAGTAGCTGCAAGTACATCCCCATGAAAAATGCAAGAAGGAATAAGCCTCCTTGATACATCATGCTCCTCAATCAATGAAAAGAAGTACAATACCAAACATGAAATTATACCTCCTCCATCATGCACTAGAGCTCTTGGGCTGAAATGGCTCAACTGAATATTCTCCCTCTCCTCCAATGAGTAAGGGAATGGTTGTGCCAACCTCTCCAAAATAAATCTGGGCTCTGCATCTATCCATATGCTGATGTAGATCATGCTGAATGCCCTCCAAGTGAACTCCTCTAGCAAGGAAAATTATGCATCCGAGTGCATAGTTATGAAGTCCTCATATGCTGCATGCAAATAATTTCTCCTTGAGACTAGAAAATCTAGTCAAGAAGAGTCTGCCATGATGATAGATGATCATATCATCCACTAAGTATCTTCCATCTTTATCAAGGCCATCCAAAAATCATGCATGCACCAAGATCTTGGGACCTCTCAACCAGAAGCTGAATCCTCCAACGTGGATCAATCCCCCACATAGACAGTGCTGGTGTTCTGCAATGTGGTGCTCCATCACGCTGCTGCCTGCTACCTTGACATCCCCTCATGTCAAATTCATCCTCCAAGTTTCTGCCATGCCCATCATGCAGCTGCTCATGCTCAAAGAAATGATGATCTCTGAAAATAATTCTACCATGAGAGACTATCATCTCCAAATAATCTCCCGATCCTGGGCAATATAAGCATGAGTGGCCTCCCTCTACTCCAAAGCATGAAAGAGTTATTCCCCAAAGGAAGTGACCTATCTCTCACCAAATCCATGGAGCAGTCATTCAGCATCATGAAGATGCTATCCTCCATCCATACAACAACTCTGTCTGCGCAGTGAAATTGATGAGAATGGGTGGTACTGAAAATGAGAGTGTGTAACCCTCCTCCATGAGCTTGCCCCCAAACTCTCTACGCTGTAATGGACTCCTCAAGTGTCTCCACCCCTCTGGAATCCAAGAGTGGTGAACCAAATGTCATGATGCCTATCATCATCTCTAGATCATGTGTCCTCCCAAGTGGAAAGCCTCTAAAATTGAGACATCAAGATAGGAAGTGGACTGTATATATGAGAGGAATGAAAGGTCCTCTCTCTCTACTGCGCAGTGCAGTCCCTATCCTATGTGAAGAGAATCTCTGAAATAGATAAGGGTGAATTCCCATCATCCCTTCATGCTGATCCTTCTACTCTTCTTCTTCTTCTAATGGTGCAGCGCTGTAGATTCTTCTATGCACCTCCTCTCTACCAACATGTGAGTGCATCTCCCCTCAATGAGATGCCTTGTATCTTGGCCTTCCTTTGAAAGAAATATCTCCATACCCTCACAAATGGAAGAGTGCCCTTCATAAATTGGGGGTTTTGCCTCTAGCAAGCCATTCTCCTGATTCCCCCCCCTCTAGAAATATGGAATGATCTTTTGTTTCAGGGTCCCCCTCCATGCATGCAAAGTGTTTGAAGTTTTGTCACACCATGTTTCACATTAGTTTTCATCAATCCCCTTTGCAAAAATCTTTTTTTTTGCAACATATGATCTCTCATTTGCATGAGAACATGAAATAGAACTCTGAAATCAAGCATCATGAATCATACCTTTGAGTTTACAGTGCTGCTCCTCCAAAGGCCTCAACTCTTTCCATCCATCCTTCTTGCAATAGCTATGGGAAATGTACTGCGCTATGGATCTGCATGTGTCTCTGAATGCTCACACCCTCCATGAGAATAGCTAGGGCTTGCTCCATCCACAAACCATTTTTAGAAAATTTCTCCAAAATTTTCCCCTTTCAGTAGATCTTCAATGGTGTGCTCAATGGTATGGAAAAGAAGAAGGGAAACCTCCTGTTCCTTCATTCCTTTCCCTTGTTTCCTCTGTCAATCTCCTCTCCTTGGAGAGAAGTTCCTCTTGCTGATGGCAAAAGATCTTGGGCACATGCCAAGCCAATATCATGCTCGGATACCACTGTAATTTTCATTTTTCTGGAACATGCTACTCAATCGGGAATATCTTTAAGATATTCCAATTCCTTCTTCAGTGAGCTATCGCAAGTACATTTCAGAGATTGATTCATGGGGCATTTATAGGATATGACTCCTTCTAAAGAAGGGAGAAATCCTAAGGCTAGCTGACCCTTCTCAGACTCTGCCTATGGATATGCAATATTCCACCTCGGGAATTTCTGGTACAAGGTCCTTGAGGACACTGTATAAGGAAGCTATTGCACAAATAAGGAAAACCAACATTGGGATGCCCTATAAAAACTCTAATACAAATCCCCTGCAGAAAATGAGCTCAAATAAATAACTCTAGATGGGTTATTCAAATCTCCCCAATCTAGGTATCTAAAACAATGCTCAATGAGAGAGCTTACAGCAACATAAGAACATGAACACTGAACTCTGCAAATATGAACATACCATAAGAGGGAAATGTATGCAGCCATCATTATATGATTTTATTAGCAGAAATATACAAGAAATAGTTGAGGGACAAGCCACTCAAACTTTAAGAGAAAACCTCTAATGAATGAACAATGAAATACATGAGTAGCTGCAACTGCACAGTGTATATGAAGGCATAGATACTGAATATGAATGAAATACATAAATGGTTGAAGGAATACAATAAATAAGCCCAAAAATAAGAAATGGGTTGAAATACAAGATTTCTAGCCAATCTATGAAGATTGTTAGAAACAGAGAAAATACAAAATGTGACAATGGAGTTGTCACTGCAACTGAACCCAAAAATGAATGAGGCTGTGGCTGATCTGAAATCTGATTGCCCTCCTATGATAATGTCTCCAATACAAAGGGCTGATCCCTTTGTCTCAAAAACATCCTCCTTGAATCTCCAGAAACCCCTCTCTCACTGCTTCCTCCAGAATAACGCAGTTTCTCTCATGGACTGCACAGTGGGAGAAGATAGAAGTGTGGCCTCATGCCACTGATATGAAATGAGGCCCAGGAATCCTCCTTGCAGCTCCTTCAATGAGTGGATCACTCCTCCACTGAAGAAAACAAGACAAGAGAAACTCCATGAGTTCCTCTCTAGCTGCACCCAGCTACACAACGTCCTCTCTGCTACAGTAATAATGCCATAGAAGATGAATGAAGCTGTGGCCAATGCTGGATTGAGGAAATGAAGCTCAATCCTCATCCTTACTTGAGGAAGAGGTAGGGATTCCCGACTGGGAACACCCTAGTGCCTGAGGGCACCATCACCCTGCTAAACAGCCCGGGGATGCAAGCTTTTGTAGACCCAAAGTCTGAAACTATAAATCATAACATAATGAAAATGGGATGATATCTCCTCCATATAAAGTGAGAGATCTCTTCTCCACCATGGTCCCACCAATTAGGGTTTCCACCCTCACATGAATAGCTTCCCTCCAAAACTGGGCAAATTCTCCTCTATAGGCAGCATTGTTGACTTTAGTCAAAGATGACTAATCCAAGTGAGCTGGGTTCCATTCACACCCTTGGTGTTTATTTCAGCTGCTTTATTCACTCCCCTTTCACATTAGGAGTGTTATTTCTTCATCTAAAAGGGGCTAAGGTGTCTCCTTCCCCATTTTATTAAACAAAAATAAAATGTGCAACTATAATGTTCCATTTTAGCTTGATGTTAAAATTGGGAACATTACATTGGGATTCTTTGTTGTCTCGCCACTATGTCCACCATCTGCATGTACCAGAATGTGAATGCCTCTTCATTCACCTCCTTGGTGCTGGGGTCTCCTGAAAAATTCTAGGGTGTAAATTTCATTGCCAACGGTTGACCTCTTGTGAGTTCCATGGGCTGTCTAATTCCTGGGAAAGTCCATTTCCACGTAGAAAATGCCATGATAAGGTAACCGTAAATGAACCCAATGGCTCTTTTGTAGATATCCCCACAGGCTTCAAATAGTTCATTCAACAGAAACAAACACCGATTTAATTATGTCCCCTGGAGGCAATGCTTTGCGACTGATATGGTATTGAGTGTACACTCACCTTTCTTATAGTGCCTCATGGTTTTGCTTGCAATCAGATAACAAGCGAATTTGACTATTGGGCTATTTATAAGGTCTATCTTTGCCCCCTTTCCTCACCTCTTAGTGTCGTATTTCCTATAATAGTCACCATCTCCCGCCTTCTTCACTCTCTTAGAGACAGTTTGGAATGTTGTAGAGATGTCTCTTCCTTCTTTTGATAATCCCATTAGCCTGTGAATATCTTCCACATGTAAAGGTATTTCCCTTCCTAGCCATAGTGACTCGTTTTGGATCCTACTCAGCAGGAATTTTGTACACTGCTTCGCAGCTCCTGTGGTTCCGAACATTGGAATATTTCTAAGGTTCAATATTGTTGATTGTTGGATACCTCTAAAGTCTGGGACCATATAGACCTGCCTCTTCATTGCCGTGAACTGGTAGGAATCCATAAGGTCTGTGTCAATCAACGATGCATTGTCATATTTCCCCTCCAGCGACTCCATTTTCTGGATTCTCTCGTCGAGCTCCTGCTCAATGACTGTTGGTGCTACCTTGGTCATTTTTGCACTCCTTCGGTATACTCGCAAAGCTGCTCTTGCTCCTTCTTTGTAAATTCCTGCCTCTGGGTGCTCCCTCTGGACTTCTTCTGATGATTTTTCTCTCACTACTGCTACTGTTTCTGGTTCTAACCCAGACTTCTCTGGCATTATCACGCTTTCTTTCATGCAGGTTATGTAAGTAACCGACAAGAATGAGGTTGATAAGACCCCATAACTAATTAATTTTTCCTACTTCCCCCATGGCTATAATCGTGTGATTAGTTACTGTGATGACGTGGGTTCTGAAATAGCCGACTGACTTCAAGAATTGGGTAGATGTGATGGGTAATGATTATGGCCTAATATGGAAAATTCATTGCGGTATGGACGATACTAATTATAGCAATTACTTCTCAAATCTCGGTAATCCTACGGACTGGCATGGCATAATGGGTCATGAGGATGGAATGATATTTGACACGTTTTTCTCTCTGACATGGATGACATGCTGGACACTATCCTCCCCTCGACCACATTTGGTTGCGATGTGGTCACTTCATCACAACTGTGATTTTCTTCTGTTATGCGGTTTTTATTTATTTGTAGTCCTATCTATTCTCTTCTCGGGTGCGTGAGAGTTATTGAATTTACCTACTCTATTCTACCCTACTGACTCCTCTCAGTTGCGAGAGTTATTGAAAAATGAAATAATGGAACTTAATCATGATAGGGCTTCAGGCGTGTGCCATTCACCCATCCTAGTAATACCTGGTCATCCAGTTGTGCTAACTGAACTGCACCTGAATCTCAGATTTCGATCACATGGTATGGTCCCAACCAATGCATTCCTAGTTTACCTGGGAACTTTTGTAACTTTCTATCATACAGTGAAACTTTTCCTTCAACCACAAACATTTTGCGCTTTATATGGTGGTTATGCCAAGATTTTTGTTTGTCTTTCTGGACAGTCTGATGAAACTCTGCTAAAAGTATTTCGTCTTCAAGTTCTTGTAGCTCTTGTAATCACTCATTCAATGAGACTTCCTCTGATAAATGTAGTGATGATGCGATTAGCAGGCTCGGTATGACAAATTCGGTTGGTACCACTGCTTCCCTCCTATTGTAGCTGCTACAAAACCACCCAAAATTTTGGGTGTATTCAAATTTTGGGTCCCCCTTGTTATGCTCACTCAACCCATTAGGGTTTTGATCAGTTTCATGATCAGTTTCTCTCCTCCCCAGCTCTGTCGAACCTTGATGTTGTCCCCATGCCCCCCTAAGGTCGTTAAGGTTTGATCAGATAGCCGTTGTCAAGAGTTATCTTCCCATCAACATTCATTTGCTGAGGATGTGTTCGCACCATTGGCCACATTATGCATTTTTCGTTATATCCTCGAGCACTCTTAGAGGTATCAAGATTGCTCTTCTGCCCGCATTTCTCAAAACCCTAAATCCTCATGATGAGAGTCTCGAGCATATGTATCCCTCGCCGTTAGCTCACCTTGCTCTCGAGAATTCAATAGGTGATACATATAATCCCTTCATAAGGAGAAGATGACTATATATTGCATCAATTACGATAATCGAGTTTGTTTTGGGGCCTAACTGGCAAATTGGTAGTGTTATGGCAAAATAAATTGAACATGTATGTGTGCGTTCTTGTCATGCTTCTTGGTTTAATGTTAAACACATAATTGGTTACATATATCTTCACTAACTTGCAGCCACTTTATTCCACGCAGAGTCGAGAAGAGAGGTGCGCTTAAGATACTAGCGCAAATGAAGGGTTCTATCCCTAGTACACATGCGGTGGAAGAATGGATCTGTGAAGGTCTCACATGAAGTAAATATCTTTCTACAAACTCAAGCCTGGAGTGAACAACTCTTCGTATATGTTTTGGAGGGGCCGATATCACAAGAACAAGTTGAAAGTGATAGTGAAAGGTGGAACGTGTAAAACCTAAACCTTGGGATTACAAAGGGGAGTTGTGAGGCTGTGGAAAACACGTATGCTACCACCTTATAAACAACAATCTAAGGGATGCGCTATATGGTGGGCATTTGGATGATGCATCGTCCATCGATTTAAAATAATTTTTAGACCTTCTGTGAACCCATGCAAGAAATTCGGTGTAAATTTGTCGAAATCCACGTTAAGGAAAATGCATGTCCAGTTTTTCAAAGGGAAACCACGTCGGTACACAAAGGGATGTCAATGCATACACAAGTGAAAGGTTGAGAGGCATTACTATATTGAGTGTATGTGAGATCCGCAATGCCATTGTCATAGAGGCAAGCGGTCGAGACATGAAGTCTCTCACCGCACTGAAAGACCACGAAGAGAAACTTTGTCACGGCACTGGCAACATGAAAAAGTTACGCACTGTAGCCGATGAACTCCTGCAACCATCTGGAAAGCTTGGCCTTGGGTGATATGAATAGCACACATATCATGTGGAGTGTCACCACTGAGGCACTAATGGTTTTGGAAGCCATGATGGGCCGTGAAAATAAGTTGAAAGTTGGTTTCAAGTGCCTTGTGTTGGGGAAGTCATCGCCATTCTCTGTGCTTCGATCCTGCTTGAAGAATGTACCGGGCAAAGGAACTGCATTTCATTTTCTATTGTTGGAAAAATAGTCACCACTTAGAGGATCGCCTCTGCAGATCCGTTATTAATTTGGGACAAATGCCACAGGTCGCAAAAGTCAGGATTTTGGATACGTATCATGGAAGGTGCTATTGTTGCCTCAATGCAACCAGTCGCTGAGTCGTAGATGTTATGAGCCATCCATTTTTTGTGATCTTGCGACTAACAGAGAGGTCGCACTCTCCCTCGAGTCGCGGAGTCGCAGATGTTATGAGCTATCCATTTTTGTGACCTTGCGACTAGCAGAGAGGTCACACTCTCCCTTGAGTCACTGAGTCACAGATGTTATGAGCTATCCATTATTGCGACTTTGTGACTAGCAAAGGTTTCACACTCCCCCTTGAGTCGCTGAGTCGCAGATATCAAGGAGCAGGCTAGCATTGGAATTTTGCGACCACCAGGAGGTCACAGTCTCCCTCGAATCATTGGGTCGCATTACAAAGCCTCAACCCAAGTCCCAAATTCTTCCGATATGCGACTCAACGACCTCTAATGATTCGCAGTGCCGCTTAGGTCACACCATCTCACAATAGGGAGAGAAAAGGGGGCAGCTAGACTTGCAACCTCTTTCAGTGGTGGAAGTGCACACTTCTCAAGTCAATATCAGTGTAACTATTTCAAACCAATATTTTAGCTGAGGCTTAGCCTCCTCAACCTGAGAGGGCTCTCTCAAGGATTAATGATATTGATTAAAGATGTAGATATATGGCTAACTCTATGGTTTATGATTTTGTATGTTTATAGGTTGAAAGATGGAGACTTGCTACTATTGGGCTATGGAGTCAGTGACTGAGATAAATATAACAAATAACTCTTCTTATAAAACTGAGGCTTGTATATACTTCAATGAAAGAGTGACACCGTCAGAAAAGTCTCAATAACTTGAGGTTCCAAGGAAGTCAGAGCATGTGGTACATGAATTCTGAGTAATGATACATCAAGGTATTCAAAAGGAAAGTATTAAAAGTATTTCATCAAAGCTTAATACTTAAAGGAAGTCCGAGCATGAATAACCATGAATTCTAAGTAATATGTATTAAAACATTGAAGGAAAACATCCAAAGATAGGACCCAAGAACTCAATTCACCATAGTTTAACACTTAAAGGAAGTCAGAGCATGTTCCTCCATGAATTCTGAGTAATAAGCGTTAAGACTATGGAAGTAAAAAAATCAAAGATAAAAGATAAAACTCACTGAAGTACACTAAGAATCTCAGATTCAGAAAGGTTAAACTGCTTCTATATATATTAGTTCATTCACATCATTTGCAAAAGTAGTCATTTTCTATAACATTTTCCAACCTGTAGGTTGAAGCTAACATCAACATGTATACATTTGGCATTATGGAGTCAAAGTAGTCTTCAAAAAAACATCATAATTAGCTAAACATGGAAGTCAACACACTTGGAGTTTAGGTTTATAAGTGAAACAGTAACACAGTGAATAAAAACAATCTACAAGCATGTGAAGGAAGTCAGAGCATTATCCAATGAATTCTAAGTAACACATGCTCATACCACTGCAAATAGGTAATTTAAAAATGCCATATAAATATCAAACACATAAATCCCTTGTGAACCTTGAGTAGTAAAACCAATCTCTGTATTAAGTTGAAAACAACACACAGTCTGCTTACAATATGCACTAGTTTTGCCAAAAAGTCTCCAACCCCTTGCTA
Source organism: Pinus albicaulis (assembly GCA_034641835.2). Taxonomy (NCBI): domain Eukaryota; kingdom Viridiplantae; phylum Streptophyta; class Pinopsida; order Pinales; family Pinaceae; genus Pinus; species Pinus albicaulis. Next base: position 967,448,341 of record CM076574.1, read on the forward strand.
ATTCGACATAATGCTTCATATAGAGCCTTTAAAATCTTGGATTCCATGATCCACCACTAGGATAATTCGAATTCCCATACATGACACCTAATCTAACAATAAAACAGACTTTTAATTACAAAATGACAAGTAAATAGTCTTTGAAGAGTTCTAATCCAAATAGAAGTGAAACTCCTAAATATGCTTGCATCAAATTTATATAAAATTTAATGCTTCCTTTTCCAGCTGCAATCCCATGAGGTTGAATTTGGATGATGCCTTCACCTTTTATGTATTCATGCTGATCATGACAAAAACTTTTCTAAAAATCAGGAGACAGATTTCCTGTTTTTTCCTTGAAAATTAGGTCTTGGGACAGAGCCTTTATCTTCTCATCCATGATGTATTTTGAGAAACTGAAGGAGGCTTTTGGAGACCATGATGTCTTGATAAAAAATATCTCTTTTTTTTTGAAATACCTCTCCTACTGCCCTGAAATTGTCTTTGAACAACCTGTGTAAAACTGGAAAATTCTTATTTCTGAAAATATGGCTTCAAATAAAGCCTTGTATCTCCCAACTGGTAACACTTGTGAGAAAAATGAGATAGGTTATTGTAGATGGAGATTTTAGGAAGATAAACCTCCCTCAGAATTCCAAACGACCTTTTCCTGTGGCCAGAAAATGATCTTGAAATGAGCTACTAAAACCAGAAAGCAAAGTTTTTCTCTCAATGACTTTCAACAGTTTCGTAGTGCAAGTTGAGTCATCAATTTCTCCCACCTCATAATTAATTTGAAGAACCTGAGAGAGGTTTTTTTAGTTGATTATGTAGGAAGAAAAACCTCTTTTAGTTTTAAAAAATGAGTTTTCAGTTGCTCAGGAACCCCTTTGGAAGTTGACTACTAAAAATAGAAAAATAGAGTTTTTGATGGAAAAAAAAGGCTGCTTCAGTGGTTTCATAGCATGCTACGAAAATAGCAGCGTTTTCGTAGCGAAAAAATGGTTTTTTACACTGGATTGGCTATGAAAACGTGGTTTCATGGCTTATTGCACAAACTCTTTTCATAAGTTAAAAAACCAACTTCTAAATGGATGATGGGACTTTTAAACCATGAAATGAGACTTCTAAACTTAATTTGGAAATGGAAATGATAAATTTGAGACTTCAACCCTATCACTTACCCATTTCATAAATGAAATGACTCAAGACCTACTTGGCACCATGACTAAAACAAGGTAAAATTTCAGAGTTTATTGATGATGGAGTGGACCTATGACCTTTAAAACTTATAGAACTATGACCTACCATTTACCAAGACTTAAAATGACTTTTAGACCCCCTTTAAATCATGACCAGAAGCAAAGTTGACACAATGATGTTTTGAGAATTTTTGGGTGATAACACCTAGAAATCAAAACATCCTTGCCAATGGTCTAGAATTTGCAGCCAACACTTGTTAAAAACCTTATCAAAACAAGCAATACACAGTCCAAGTCAAATATGGACTAGCAGTTCCTAATAACATAAAATATTGGCAATTTTTTGAAGGAGACAAACATATAGAGTATTTCTTGTAGTCCAGAAATGAGTTTGAAGTGCCAAGTTCAAACTCAGGGTATGAAGAATACTGCTCTACTGAGGAAAAATATTACAAAGAAGAACCTCCTGATAATGCTGATATAAATCTGTTAACCAAAGAACACACACTTAAAACTGAGTTGTGCACTAATTTAGAGAAAGAAGGCTTTGAAGTGCTGCAGTCCAATGATGATAATTTTCCAAAGGTACTAGTTCCTCTAGAGGAACTGTTTGACTTTAATGATGTTTCTAGGAAGCCAAAGATGGAACCCACTGAAAATGAAATAGAAGAGTGCAATATAGGCAGTGAACAAAAACCCAAAATGATAAAATTGTCTAAAACATTGCCAGCTCATATAAAAAAGAAATATCTTGAGATTTTTAAAGAATTCACTGATGTTTTCTCTTAGAGTTATGAATATTTAAAGTCATATGATATATAGATAATTCAGCATAAGATACCTCTCAAAGAAAACTAGAAGCCCTTTAAACATAAATTGCGCAGAATAAACCTTGTGAAACTACCCCTGGTTGAGAAAGAAATTAAGAAAATGTATGATGATGGAATAATAGTCCCTCTGAGATACTCAGAATGGTTTTCAAATCTTGTATCAGTGAGGAAGAAAACAGGAGAAATTAGGCTATGCATGGACTTCAGAAATTTAAACAAAGCCTTTAAAGGACAACTACCCTTTACCAAAAATGGATCACATCTTACAAAGTGTAGTAGGGTCCAAAAGAATTTCTTTCCTAGATGGATTTTCAGGATACAATTAGGTGTTGGTACACCTAGATGATCAACACAAGACAACTTTCACTACACCCTGGGGCACCTTCATGTATGTTAAAATGCATTTTGGGTTAATGAATGCTGGTGCCACCTTTCAAAGAGCCATGGATATTGATTTCTCAGAAGAAATAGGTTACTTCATTGTGATATACCTTGATGACATCACAGTTTACTCTGAAACAGATGAAGAACACCTAGATCACTTAAGAAAAGTCTTTGAAAAATGTAGAAAGTATGGTTTGTCTTTGAATCCCAAGAAAAATTTGTTTGGCATTCAATAAGGTAAGCTTTTAGGCCATATCGTATCTGAAGAAGGGATCAATATTGACCCAAAAAAGGATTGAAGGAATATTGCAAATAAATCATCCTAGAAATATCAAAGAGCTGTAATCTTTCATTGGAAAAATAAATTTCTTAAGAAGGTTCATACCAAACCTTGCAGAACTCCTAAGAAACATTACAAACATGCTGAAAAGAGAAATAGGAGTCAAATGGACCATAGAAGCAAAGCAATCCTTTGAGCTGGTAAAACAAGCAGTTACCCAAACACTAGTTCTAATCAACCCTGATTTTACCAAAGATTTCTTCATCTTCTCCTTTGCATCATAACATACAGTTGCTGCTATCCTACTATAGAAAAACATAAAAGGGCAGGAACAACCTATTGCATTTTTAAGTAAGACATTAAGAGATGAACCTCTGAATTTCAACATAATGGAAAAACAAGCTTTTGCCTTAATCAAGGCATTAAAATATTTCAGAGTTTATATTATGCACTCACACATCATTTCATTTGTGCCTCACATAGTGGTAAAAGACATCCTAACACAAGATCCTGATGACAAAAGAGGTAAGTGGATTGTTATTATATTAGAATATGATTTATAAATCAAGGCCACTAAACTAATCAAAGGACAAGAACTGGCTAAACTCATGGCTGAAACAAACTTTCAAGAAGTGGACATGCATATGATTGATACATTAGATGAACAGAGGAGTTGGTAACTCCACTTATTGAAGAATCATTTCTAAATTCATCTTGGTATGATGATATTTTATATGTGCTTTTTAATCTTAATGTTCCTCGTGGTTTTTCAAAAACAAAGGCTGGATTCTTAAAGTTGAAGGATGTAAACTACTGCATTGTAGATAAAATTTTATACTGGAAAAATGCTAGTGGTATATTGCTTAAATGTTTTTCTGAGAAAGATGCAGATAAGATCGAGCACGAGTTTCATGAAGGAGAATGTGGAGGCCACCTCTATTGGAAAACTACTGTCAACAAAATCCTTAGAGCTGGTTACTATTGGCCCACCCTCTTTCTAGACATCGATAAAATGGTAATTGCTTGTCATAAGTGCCAAATCTTTGAAGGCAAAAGAAAACTGCTGCCATTACCTTTGCATCCTATCTCTATTGAAGCTCCTTTTCAACAATGGGGCCTATATTTTATTGGGGAAGTCCATCCTGCCTTCTCTGCCCAACACAAATGGATCCTCACTAAAAAAAATGGATAGAGGCAACCCCTTCTAGAACTTCCACAGACTTAGTAATCATCAAATTCCTTGAAAATCACATTTTGTCTAGATTTGGTTGTCGTAGAAATATTATCACTAACAATGCTACTGCTTTTAGATCCAAGAAAATGGTGGATTTTTGCCACAAATATCAAATTACATTAGGACATTCAATAGATTATTACCCTCAAGGTAATGGGTTGGAAGAATCCTCAAACAAAAGTTTGGTGAACATCATCAAAAAGTTACTGGAAGGGAATAAGAAATCATGGCACAAAAAACTAGTACATGCACTATGGGCAGACATATTAACAAATAAAAAATCAATTGGAATGTCTCCCTATCAGCTAGTGTATGGAGCAGATGCAATTTTTCCAACAAGTTTAGTGGTGCTAGTGATGAAGCTCATCCAAGAAGCACAATCTAAAGAAAATGACATGCTAAGAAGAATAAAGCAGACTGTCCAGCTGCAGCAAACCAGAAAAGAAGTATACAATAGAACACAACGAGTGCAGGAAAACATAAAGAAGTTTTTTGACAAAAGAACCAAGGAAAATGATTTCAACATTGGTGATAAAGTACTGAAGTGGGACTCAAGAAGAGAAGACAAGGGAAAGCATGGAAAATTTGAAAATCTATGGAAAGGTCCATACATCATCCATTCTACAAGAGGTAAAAATGCATTCTTCCTACAAGAAATGGATGGAACCAAAAAGAGTATTTCTGAAAGTGTGCAAGTCCAAATGCCACTACTTTTGAAGAGGAAGTCCTGTTCAGTCATACAACCTAATCACGATTGAAGTTTTAAATTTCTGCTGATAGGTTAGTAAATGAATATTTGCCAAACTATTTAAACTTGGCTTATCAGTGGATTAGATTAGGAAAATATATTGGTTCCAGTGTTCAAAACAAAACCAAAGAGAAAAGAGGGAGATGCATCATAAATTCCAAATTATAGCCCTCAAGATTTTTTTTTTAAGGTTTACTTTGTGAAAAAATAAGTTCTGTATGCAGCTTGTCCAAAATGCCACAGCTCATGACAAATCAAAATCCTTAATCTCGTTTTGGTCATGTTTTCAATTTCCTATTTTCAGATTAGAGAATGAAAAATCTGCCAAACTGTTTAATCTTGATAGATAAGTAGATTAGGTTGTAAATAAAAGAGCTCATCAGTTAATCTGAGCCTTTGGATGATATAAGTATAGAAGTAGATAGTTTCTTGTTTTCAAAAAGAAAATTGATGTTAATGGTTTGCCAATATAAATGCACCCAAATGAAGAAAAAAATGCCAGGAAAATTATGATGGGTAGATAGAGTTGAGTTGAAGCAATCATGTTTTTCGAGATTTTAGAGACCACAACTTCAAAGAATAGTAGAAAATCAACAAATTAAGAAAGAGGAACCTGCCAAGTACGAACAAGGCATTGGTCTACAAATTCCAGAGATTTGATCTTTGAGGTTCTTGACACTTCCTAAAGGAGGTACCCTCCCCAGCTGGAGCCACTGTTATCCTCTTGTATTCTACAGAGTTCAGTAGGTGACTGTGGATATTTTATAAGCATATAAAGATAACATTCCTTGCCTATCATCTATCTTTAGAAATATCATTGCTTTCATTATCCTTATAAATCCTTTTTCACTATCTCTCAGTTTAAATTTTCAAAATCACCCTGCTGGTCCTAAAGAATTTATTTTGGGCTTATTTCATTCATTCTCACTCTTTTCCCTACCAAAAACCTCATTTCCTCTTTTTCTCCCCACAAAAAACGCCCTCACTTCACCATTTTTCCTTATATACACTAAAACAATGTAAAAATTACTTTTTACATTGTTTTTATGTTTGAAATTTAACCTATTAGGACCCTTTGTTTTATATTTAAAATCTTGTTTTAAATATAAACCCGACCCTTTAAAGTTTCAAGCCCCCCCTATTTAAAACCTACACTCCCTCACACCCATATAACCATAACCCTGCCAATCATGTAGCCTCTGATTTTATATTTTCCCAAGGCCCCCGCTTTATAATAAATCTTGTGTATCTTTTAAACCCCTATGCTACATGACAAAAACCTTCCACATCACATGGCACCCGGACCCCACCTCTCCATTTTCCTGTCCTCCCTAATCTCTCGATCACCGTAGATCTATCTCCCCCAATATATGACGACTCCCATTGCATATCACAACATTATATGCGTCGGGGTTAACGTTTTCAAAATGTGCGATATAAGTGTTTTTACCACTTGTACCCTCCGCTGTGTGTCACCCTCTAAATTGAATCGCACCTGATTACCCAAAACCGTTACCACTCCTCCCTTCGTGCGAAAACCACTTTCTCCGCTTCAGAAAATTGGTTTCCTCCCTTCGTGCAAAAACCACTTTGTCTGCTCCTGAAAACTGCTTTCCTCCCTTCGTGCCAAATTAACACCGCCTCCTCTCTTCAAACTATCCAGAGCCCTATGGCTTTACAATGAATCCCTCCTCCACCATGAAATTCTACAAACGCTCCAAAAATCCCGAAAAATCCCCAGATAAAATCAGAAAGCCCCCCACACAGGTTTTTAAGTTAATTTGTTTGTTTTATGTGGAGATTTAATGAAAAAAATGCAAGAAATGGATTCCAAAGGTCGAAAACGTTTTAATGAGTGATCTAGGTGACGATCCAAAGAACTTATTGCATCAAGAAGACCCGGAGATGTAATATCAAGCTTAAATCACCAATAAATCATGATTATCGGTGGTTATTAGAACCCTCCAACAACAGAAGAATGCCCACCCCGCATGGTAAAATACAGACAAAGATAGCCACAGGAAGAAAAACAATTAGAAAACTGCATCAGTAAAGATCAAAGGGTTAAAGATTAAGTCAAGGATTAAAGCAAAAATCAAAGGGATTAAGTCATAAATCAGAGATAAAGGCAGAATTAAGGAAAAGACAGTAAAATAGGAAGTTAAAGGGTAAATCAAGTTTAAAGGCCTAAATAGAGTTTAAAGGTTAAAACAAAGGCAAATCTACACAAAAACAAATTTGAATGACTAAACCCACAATAATTACTTCTTCAAAGGACATATTTTTCCACCTACAACATGTTTTCTTTCAAATAAACATTAGCAGTTATTACAAACAGTCAGATATATTTCTCATCTACCCAACAGTTATTGTAAAAGTTATTGAAAAAGCCTTAAAGTCAAACATTTACAGAAAATAGCTCAAAAGTTAAGTTACTAGTTATTATTTCAGAGGATCACTCTCAGAAATTTTTCCTTGGGCGTTGCATGGTCTCAAAGGTCAAAAACTCATTAACTGTGTAATAAATGACATCTAAAACCCTAGCTTAGTATCACCTCCTCATTTTGCAGATAAATACTGTATGTAAGCTTCATTTTTAGTGTTGGTTGGTTGGTTAGCTAACTGATTTTCTGTTGCTGAGCTAGTTGAGGACAGCTAACCTAGATTTGAGAAAGCTCTGAGTTGTAGAGATCTATTGTACTGGAGTAATGTAACTGTTTTGAACATTAGTAATATAAGAACGTTCACAGATTTCTTGAGCTATGTTAATGGTGAATTTTTCCTTCTTTGTCAATGTTTTCCTCCTATTTTCCATTATGTCCATTATTTCTGTGATAAAAGAACATAAATTTTAGAGTAGGAAATGCTGTCTTGGCACCCTATTTGTAATATCCCAAAATGGGAACTGCTAGCAAGGCATGACTGGAAAATGCATTTTCTAGGAATGGCTGCTACAATATTTGAAACCAGGACTTGGATCCCTTAGATCAGAGTATATAAGGCTAAAATGCAAGAGGAGGCTCCAAAGAAATCCCTCTAGGTGGGTTAAACAGGTCTCCCACGCCTAGTTGTCCTTAGAAAATACCCGATGAAGGGCCTACAACAAATGCAAGAACTTATAATCCAGCAACAACGTTATTTTTAATAAGCATGGGCACATGAAGATAGAGATATCCAACAAATGATGTTATAGCATTAAAAAGAGTACAATGCTTTGAGGAATTATTCACTCAAGCTAGGCCATGAGAGCCTCAATGGAACATGTACATCAAAATAGAGAAACACTGCTACACATGAGTTTTTGCAGGCTAAGAGGACGTAGTTTATAAGAGGCACTACTCCATATAACATAATAACATAAATATATGACAATATATGGCTCAAGAAATATGGGGGAGCAATCTCTCAACCCCTGAAAACAATAATACAACAATCCTTGGAAGGATTGGCTGGAATATACAAAATGGAAAAAATGCCAGAGTTGCTGGGTAGCAGCTGCAACTCTAAAACTAGAAATGGATGAAGAAATCTGAAGATACTGCAACTGATGACTGAATCTCATCCAATGGATCTCTCAGGTGAAAGGCTGATCCTATCACTAAAGATCTAACCCTTTAATCAACAATGCAAAACCCCACAACAAATGCTCAATGAAAATAACGCAGTTATTGAAGCAAAATGCGCTGTAGGGGCAAGAGAATGAGTTGGCCCAATGCCAAGATATGAAATAAGCTCCAATGGCTTCCAAACTAATCTCACAAAGGAAAGAGAGATTCCTCCTCTGAAAAACAAGTGATGGAAGAGGTGTTGTGATCCCTCACTACAACACCTTGCAACACAACATTATTCTGCTGCAGAAATAACACTGTACTGGAGGACGATGCTTGGCCTCATGCCTGGATGTGAGGAAAATCAGTATAACTCATTCAAGAGGCTTCTCAATAAAGGAGAAGGATTCCTAAGAAGGAAATCCTTGTGCTAAGTAGCACAACAACTCAGCTAAACAATCAGGACTGTAAATAGTCTAAGCAGACAAGAAATCAATAATCATATGCATGTGAAACAATGGCTGGCTTGCCCTCATTTCAAAAAATGAGAGCTCCCTCTCCATGGGTCCCACTCTTTAGGGTTTCCTTCATCAACAAAACTTCCCTCCTCTTTCTCTGCGCTGTCTTCCCAAACAAGCTACACCCTCTTAGGCAACACTGTTTGACTTGGTCAAACTTGACCTAGCCTTCTTGCAAATGTCTCCTTTCACACCTGAGGGTGTGAAATCTAGTTCCATGATGATTCCCTTTCATACTAGGAGGGTTTTAATCCATGTTTTTATTGTGTTTGGGCCTCCTCACCCAATTATTCAACTTATAAGTGAATTTGACAGAATTTAATATTCCAATTTATTGAAGGAAAAATTTGGAATATTTCAGTCCTCGCCTCCCAAATGTTGCTTGTCCTCAAGCAACTGCAAGGATAGAACTAAGAAATTTCTCCCAGGGCATGGAGATTGAAAAGTGTTTGGAAAACATCTTCCCCAAATGGATCCTCCATCCCCAAGCAATCATCCATACAAAATGAGTCACCTCCCAACATGGCAACTCATGGAAATCTCCTTCCACCTCAAGCTCCGGAAATGAAGGTGGGCTGAAAATCTGAATATGGAAAGCATCATAGCATGCCCCATGCTGTAATTCTCCCCACTCATGATAAGTGTAGAGTATGTGCTAATCCTGGGCTGCAAAAGTATTTCCCTCAAGTGGAAAAATGAAGAACAATCCTCCAAGAATTTCTCCTCCAATATTGAAGAACAAGCTGGCCCAAAACAATCTATCCATGATGAATAGGACATGGTCATCACAGATCATCCTAATGATAAGTTTTCTACAAGTTTTACATGATGATGCATGATACAAACAATATCCAAAGAGGACACAACACAGTCCCATCCACTGTAATTTCAGAAAACAACATATCAAGTAATATACAGAAATCACCACATATACTAATGAATAGTAAATGGCTGAATGTGTCAACAATACAAAACTGAACACTTTCCCATGGCTATGCAATGAATGACTTTCAAACTCATGGTCCACCCCAAAAGAGAACAATTATGTGGCTGTGGTGGCCATAGTTCCTCCCATGCTCCCATTAGAACATGTAATGCAGAAAATGTGGGAATCCTCTCCCCTCAAGGACACATCCAACTCATGTGTCAATTTCCCAATCATTCTTCCAACACAAATCAAATCCATATCAGCAAATGAAATCATGATCAGCAACAAAATTAGGAAAATGTTGAAGGTTTCATGTGGTGCAAGAAGGTACCAACAGTTTTCCCAATAATGACAATGTAGTTTTCCAAACTGCTGCTTCAGAAAATTACAAGGCAAAATGTTTCTTGATACATAGTGAGTCATGTATGGCATCATATGGAAAATGTTTGGATATAGAAACTGAACATACATGTAAAAAGGAAACATTTTCCCAAGGCCACATAAAATATGGCTGCCTTCACCATATAGCTTGGCCCAACTTAGATCATGGAGCAATGTGAGAAGCTTGTCCTCTTGTGAAGTAATGCACTGTATAGTAATGGTAAGAGCATGCAAATCAATGAATGTATAAACCAAATTCTTACCATATGCCGGAAGTAAGGTGGTGCATGGATCCATGAGTGAGTCCTACATAGTGTTTTGGCATGCTATGAATAAGAATGGTCCATATGCTACAAGAAGATAATCCTCCTCATGATTGGAAATCCAAGTCAAGAAGAACATGTCATAGTGATAGATGTCTCTATCCATTACTCTATCATCATCACCTCCTCCTTGTTCACCAATTGCATCCAATGTGAAGTGATCCTAGGGACACTCCATCCATAAGTCTCTGCTCGCAAGTGACAACACTGTGAGCTCATGCAAATAATCTTCTGTCAATAAAAATCTTTGTTCTTTGACATGCTCCTTTTCAAATACTCCTCTAGTAACGTTGCTGCAAATATGGAATACCTCCCAAGATGGAAGAGCTTCCAAATCATCCAAGGCCAAGGAGCAACCCATTTTCACTTTGAGAGTGCTCTCTTCTACTCTAGCAACATCACACAGCATGTGAGAGAAAATTTTCCCTTGCTCTCTCAAGTACAATACAAGCAACCCAAGTGCTAGCTGCTTCCTTATGCTCCCATCAAACAACTCATGTGATGGAGACACAATGAATGATATGAATTTCACATAAAAACCATGCATCCATTCTCGTTGTTGCTCAATGATGCAAGCATCCTGCCACATACCCTTAGAAACAATGTATGCCAAGTGATGGCCAAACTCTTTCAAGAGTAACTAGCGCAGCCAAGCCTCTTGCTACCCGGTATCATAAATATGCAAGTAGTTCACCAGATTCTTGCTCCCCATCCACATCCAATCAACCAATTGTGGATGTCTCCTTCCATATTCCCTCTTGGTACTCCTACCATCATCCCAAATCAGATTCCTGTCTTTGCACTTCATGGGATTTTGAAATGCAATTTTCTCAAGGATCAATTTGATCCTATAAGGACCCAAATAGGTGGTAGGCAAAAACCTCCCATCATGATGTGTGTGGCTCAAGGGATGTACAAAAAAAGCATGAGAGATGTTATCCATCCTAAGATTTCCTCCATATTCTACCTTCTTCTCTTTCAATCCATGAAGATTCAAGTGTGAGAAAGGAAGAAAATCCTTGCACTCCCTGATGGGTTGAAGTGCACCTCTAGTGAAATCTCTCCATGAGATATCCCTCTCAACAATAGTCCTCCAAAACCAATGAGGTCTTGGATTTGCTGAAAGTAGAAGTTTCTCTTTGAGCTGAGAGGAGGTCATTGAGAAAGGGTCATCTAGAAAGGAGAAATGGTTTCTCACTTCAAGATGTCTACTACCTTCCATTTTTCCCTTCAAGTCTCCAAACCCCAACCTCAAATGTGATATGCAATCCAACTGTTATCACACCCTAAATTTTCAAAGCATCATTGTGTCAACTCTGCTTTTGGTCATGGTTTCAAGTAGGTCTTGAGTCATATTAAGTTTTTAGGGGTTAAGTGATAGGGTTAGAGTCTCATTTTCATTTACAAAATAAAGTCCAACAACCTTATTTCATACCTTGAGTGTCTCATACCATGTTTAGAAAGTCAAGTTTTTAACCATTTTGAATTAGCCATGAAACCACGTTTTTGTAGCGCAGACAGTGTAAACAACCTATCTTATGCTATGAAAACTCTTCTATTTTTGTAACGCTCTACAAAATGGTTGAAACAATTTTTTTCAGCAAAAAACCCTGTTTTTCTACTTTAGGTAGTCAAATTCCAAAGGGGTTCCTGAGCAACTGAAAACTCATTTTTGAAAAAAAAAAATATTTTTCTTCCTAAAATACTGAACTACAAAAACCTCTTTCATTTTCTTCAAATTCATTATGAGGTGGGAGAAATTTATGGTTTAACTTGCGCTACGAAACTGCTGAAAGTCATTGAGAGAAAAACTCTGTTTTCTGGTTTTAGCATTCTTTTTCAAGATCAATTTCTAACCACATTAAAATGTATTTTAGAATTATGAATGATTTTTCTCTTCATACAATCTCCCGCTACAATAAACTATCTTACTTATTTCATAAGTTTTACCAGTTGGGAGATACAAGGCTTTCTTTGAAGCCATATTTTTAGAAATCAGAATTTTCCAGTTTCACACATGATGTTCAAAGACAGTTTCTGAGCAGTAGGAGAGGTATTGTAAAAAAAAAGAGAGGTTTTTGTTCAAGACCACATGGTTTCCAAAAGCCTCTTTAATTTTCTCAAAATACATTTTTCAGGTAAAAACAGTGAGGTAAAATGACCAATTCATAAACGGAAAATGAGGATTAAATTTTGTGAAGATTATGATTTTGGTTCATATAGCTAAGAGGATAGATTTATGAGAATGATAAATTTTAAGTTAAGGGCTACTAACAAGAGAATGAAGAGGCAAATGGAATATCTTGAAATTCAATTGACAAAGTCTGAAAGTCAGCTACAACAGAGATAAACATAATAGTAAGTGACAATCCTAATCTACATAATCTACTGACTTGTTGACTCCATAGCCCAATGGTACCAAGCCTTCATCTTTCAACCTACAAACACACAAAACCAAGATAGAGTTAGCCATCTATATTATCATTAATCAATATCATAAATCCTTGAGAGAGCCCTCTCAGGCTGAGGAGGCTAAGCCTCAGCTAAAATATTGGTTTGAAATAGTTACACTGAGGTCGTCTAATCAACAGCCTATCAGGGTCCTATTTTGGTGATAACATTTTGGTGCATCTGTCAGGAGTCTGAAGATTACTCATTCCCGAAAAATCATGAAGCTGAACTCTTGAAGGTAGTAGGAGCTCAGAAATATTTTTGAGGTTGCAAAACTACCTTGGTGACTCCTTTGTTGAAGAATTCAAAATTCATAGATTCTTGGTGATTCCACTGGACTTATGAAGAACTCAGATGCTGCCATTCTTATTTCAAGGTATGCATTCATAAATTTTTCAGGAATTCATGGTTTCCCAAATCATTTTCCCAAGGATACATATTTTTTAAGGAATGGTCCAAAATTCAATGGAGAAGATTTGAGTTTAACTTTGAAGCATATATCAAAATTTTGTGATTTTACCGAGCTTCTTAGAGTCAAACATGAAGATGTTTGCATTATGTTGTTCTATGATTCATTTCAAGAGAAATGTAAACAGTGGATTGAAAGTTTTCTTGTCAGATCTATTAAGTCATTTTCAGACTTTTGGCTTATGTTTTTGGAGGAATGGATAGACAGAACATATTTGGTGGCAAACTCTCCTTCAATTCAAGGTTTCAAACAATGGAATGATGATCATACTAATGAAGAAATAGATGAAAATTTTTCTTCGTCCTTGTATTCTTATCTAAAATCATTTGAGTGCAAGATAGAAGATAAGATGAAATTTTTGGATGAAGTTGCTAAGAACATTGAGAAATACATTGAAGGTTTACAAGGTCAAATTCAATCATATAGCCTTCATGATCATGATCATTATTTTCAAAAGCTTTTTATGGCAGAAGACAGAGAGGGGGTGTTGCTTCCTTTCTCTTTTGAGATTGAGGAAGAATACACTGTTTTTGAAGACCAGTTTGAATAGCCAGAATGTTATGAAATTATCAAATTAATCATGTCTTTTTTGAACCTATAGCTGAATACATGGAAAATATTTACTCTTCAAATTTCCAGTTATATTTTCATCTTGAAGATTAGTTACATTTCATGTTGCCTCGGTTATTTCAGTATCATGTTTATTTTTTCTTCAAGCACAATCAAGAGATTCAAGTGTCAGATCAGATCAATGACTGGCTTCATTGAACGTTTCATGTTCCTTGAGCTACAAATGGAGATGGCAACTGATAGGGTAGGTAGGAGTGTGTGAATAAGCTCAAAGTTGACTGAGCATCTTTTCAGTAGGTACAGATTTGTTTCTTATGCAGTGATTATCAAGCTTGAGCCCGAGGTGAAGGCCATTAAATCTTGAGGGGAAGCTTGGAAAAAATTGATAGTTTTATTCTAAAGGATGGATAGCAGCACTGGAGCTACCGGTTCTTAGTATGCCACAGGGGCACACTATCCCAACTGGAGCCACTGTTATCACACCCTAAATTTTCAAAGCATCATTGTGTCAAATCTGCTTTTGGTCATGGTTTCAAGTAGGTCTTGAGTCATTTTAAGTTTTTAGGGATTAAGTGATAACAATTAGAGTCTCATTTTCATTTAGAAACTAAATTCCAACAACCTTATTTCATACCATAAGTGTCTCATACCATGTTTAGAAAGTCAAGTTTTTAACCATTTTGAAATTTTTTTGGAATTAGCCATGAAACCACGTTTTCGTAGAGCAGACAGTGTAAAAAAATTGTTTTGTGCTACAAAAATGCTCCTATTTTCGTAGCGCACTACGAAATGGCTGAAACAACCCTTTTCGGCAAAAAACCCTGTTTTTCTGCTTTAGGTAGTCAACTTCCAGAGGGGTTCCTGAGCAACTGAAAACTCATTTTTGAAAACCGAAAGATGTTTTTCTTCCTAACATACTGAAATACAAAAAATATTTTAGTTTCTTCAAATTCATTATGAGGTGGGAGAAATTTATGGTTTAACTTGTGCTACGAAATTGCTGAAAGTCTATGAGAGAAAAACGTTGTTTTCTAGTTTTATCAGTCTTTTTCAAGATCGGTTTCTAGCCACATGAAAAAGTATTTTGGAATTCTGAAGAATTTTTCTGTTCATAAAATCTCCAGATACAACAAAATATCTCACTTTTTTCATAAGTGTTACCCGTTGGGAGATACAAGGCTTTCTTTGAAGCCATATTTTCAGAAATCAGAATTTTCTAGTTTCACACATGATGTTCAAAGACAGTTTCTGAGCAGTAGGAGAGGTATTTCAAAAAACAAAGATATTTTTTTGTTCAAGACATCATGGTTTCCAAAAGCCTCTTTCAGTTTATAAAAATACATTTTGGATAAGGAGATAAAATCTCTGTCTCAAACACCTATTTTTCAGGTAAAAACAGTGAGGTAAAATGACCAATTCATAAATGGAAAATGAGGATTAAATTTTGTGAATATTATGATTTTGGTTCATATAGCTAAGAGGCTAGATTTATGAGAATGATAAATTTTAAGTTAAGCGCTACTAACAAGAGAATTAAGAGGTAGATGGAAGATCTTGAAATTCAATTGACAAAGTCTGAAAGTCAGCTACAACAGAGATAAACAGAACAGTAAGTGACAATCCCTTAATATAATTTTGTTATGGAGAAGAACACCACTATTGAAGAAATTTCGAAGTCAGCTTGTTTTGTTTATTAAGATCTATTAAAATCATTAAAAGGTGCAAATATTCTTGAATTCTGAAGATTGTGGAAAAACTGCGTAAAAAGACATACACAGCAGTTTCGTAGCGCGCTACGAAACTACTGTAGGTGCAGTTTTGAGTATTCTATAAGGGTTTCAAGAGGTAAAAACATCTAGTTTTTGAGTTTTGTTGTTGCTAGAGGATGGAAAGGGTTCACAGATGAGAATTAAGTTTTCAAGGCAGAAGAAATTGGATGGTATAGATTTTGCACTACGAAAACAACTTCTATTTTCGTAATGCATACACATCATCTCTCTTTATACTTTTTCAAAGGCTTAATTTTTGTACAAGTGGAAAGGCGTGGTTCCATGGAAATGATAACACATGTCACTTATCTCAGAAAGTCAATATTTCCAGCAAAAGGGTTCGAAGATCATCAATGAGGATAAAGGCTTAATTGCAGAAAACAAGTTTCCTGGTTTTTAGGGCAGATAAGACATAAGTCAGCAAGATCTCATAACAAGGCTAAAGGCATCACCAAATTCGACCTCATGAGGTTTCAACTATCAAAGGAAGTATTTAAGTCTTAGATAAGGTTGCTGAAACATGTTTTAGGAGTTTCACTCCTATTTTTATTAGGACTCATAGAAGAGATAGTTAGCTGTCAGTTGTAATTAAGAATATGTTTTAGGAGTAGAATAGGTGTCAATAATAGAAATTCAAATTCTCTTCTTGAGGATCGTAGAATCCAATATTGTAAAAGCTATATATGAAGCAAGAGGTCGAATTAGCAAAGGTTTGGAGACTTTTTGGCGGAGCTACTGTTTGATGTTATGAAATATAACCAGTAATACAGAGAGGTATTTTTATGAACAGATTTGAGTTTCTCATAGAGTTTAATTTTTTTTTGATATATATGTTACTTTTAATTACTTGCAGTAGATTTTATTACTATTACTTAGAATTCACAACCATGTGCTCTGAATTCCTTTAGTAATGGGATGACTGTGTTTTTCTTGTATCTTGTGAGTAAACTACCTTTGAAACCGTAGCAATAAATTTAATTGCTATTACTCAGAATTCACAATCATGTGCTCTGACTTCCTTTAGTAATGGAATTATTGTGTTTAGCAGTAGATCTCATTTGCTATTACTCAGAATTCACAACCATTTGCTCTGAATTCCTTTAGTAATGAGATGACTATGTTTTTCTGCATTTTGTGAGTAAAATACCTTTGAACCATTAGTAGTAGATTCCATTGCTATGACTTAGAATTCATAACCCTATGCTCTGACTTCCTTTAGTAATGGAATTACTGTGTTGACCTATGTTCTTGAGTGAATTATCTTTGTTTAAAAATCCCATTTGCGTCAGCTTCCATGTCCAGAAACCTTGCCACTGAATCTACTGACTTGTTGAATCCATAGCCCAATGGTACCAAGCCTTCATATTTCAACCTACAAACACACAAAACCAAGATAGAGTTAGCCATCTATATTATCATTAATCCTTGAGAGAGCCCTCTCAGGCTGAGGAGGCTAAGCCTCAACTAAAAGATTGGTTTGAAATAGTTACACTTAGGTAGTCTGATCAACAGCCTATCAGGGTCCTATTTTGGTGATAACATTTTGGTGTGTCTCCTGGGAGTCTGAAGATTACTCATTCTCGAAAAATCATGAAGCTAAACTCTTGAAGGTAGCAGGAGCTTAGAAATATTTTTGAGGCTGCAAAACTAGTTTGGCAACTCCTTTGTTGAAGAATTCAAAATTCATAGATTCTTGGTGATTCCACTAGACTTATGAAGAACTCAGATGTTGCGATTCTTATTTCAAGGTATGCATGCATAAATTTTTCAGGAATTCATGGTTTCCAAAATCATTTTCCGAAGGATACATATTTTTTAAGCAATGGTCCAAAATTCAATGGAGAAGATTTGAGTTTAACTTTGAAGCATATATCAAATTTTTGTGATTTTACCGAGCTTCTTAGAGTCAAACATGAAGATGTTTGCGTTATGTTTTTCTATGATTCATTTCAAGGGAAATGTAAACAGTGGATTGAAAGTTTTCCTGTCAGATCTATTAAGTCATTTTCAGACTTTTGGCTTATGTTTTTGGAGGAATGGATAGACAGAACATATTTGGTGGCAAACTCTCCTTCAATTCAAGGTTTAAAAAAATGGAATGATGATCATATTAATGAAGAAATAGATGTAAATTTTTCTTTGTCCTTGTATTCTTATCTAAAATCATATGAGTGCAAGATAGAAGATAAGATGAAATTTTTGGATGAAGTTGCTAAGAACATTGAGAAAGACATTGAAAGTTTACAAGGTCAAATTCAATCATATAGCCTTCATGATCATGATCATTATTTTCAAAAGCTTTTATGGCAGAAGACAAAGAGAGGGTGTTGCTTCCTTTCTCTTTTGAGATTGAGGAAGAATACACTGTTTTTGAAGATCAATTTGAACAACCAGAATGTTATGAGAATTATCAAATTAATCATGTCTTTTTTGACCCTATAGCTGACTACATGGAAAATATTTACTCTTCAAATTTCTAGTTATATTTTCATCTTGAAGATCAGTTACATTTCATGTTGCCTCAGTTATTTCAGTATCATGTTTATTTTTGCTTCAAGCACAGTTAAGAGATTCAAGTGTCAGATTAGATCAATGACTGGCTTCATTGGATGTTTCATGTTCCTTGAGCTACAAATGAAGATTGCAGCTATTAGGGTAGGTAGGAGTGTGTGAATAATCTCAAAGTTGACTGAGCATCTTTTCAGTAGGTGCAGATTTGTTTCTTATGCAGTGATTATCAAGCTTGAGCCCCAGGTTAAGGCCATTAAATATTGAGGAGAATCTTGGCAAAATTTCAGAGTTTTATTCTAAAGGATGGATAGCAACACTGGAGCTACCGGTTCTTAGTATACCACAGGGGCACACTATCCCAACTGGAGCCACTGTTATCACACCCTAAATTTTCAAAGCATCATTGTGTCAAATCTGCTTTTGGTCATGGTTTCAAGTAGGTTTTGAGTCATTTTAAGTTTTTAGGGGTTAAGTGATAACAGTTAGAGTCTCATTTTCATTTACAAAATAAAGGCCAACAACCTTATTTCATACCTTAAGTGTCTCATACCATGTTTAGAAAGTCAAGTTTTTAACCATTTTGAATTTTTTTTGGAATTAGCCATGAAACCACGTTTTCATAGTGCAGACAGTGTAAAAAACCTATTTTGTGCTACAAAAATGATTCTATTTTCGTAGCGCGCTACGAAATGGCTGAAGCAACCTTTTTCAGCAAAAAACCTTATTTTTTTTGCTTTAGGTAGTCAAATTCCAGATGGGTTCCTGAGCAACTAAAAACTCATTTTTGAATACTGAAAGAGTTTTTCTTCATAACATAATGACCTACAAAAACCTCTTTCAGTTTCTTCCAAATTCATTATGAGATGGGAGAAATGGATGGTTTAACTTGCGCTACGAAACTGCTGAAAGTCATTGAGAGAAAAAATCTATTTTCTGGTTTTAGCAGTCTTTTTCAAGATCTGTTGCTGGCCACATGAAAAAGTATTTTGGAATTCTAAAGGACGATTCTCTTCATAAAATCTCCAGCTACAATAACCTATCTCACGTTTTTCAGAAGTGTTACCCGTTGGGAGATACAAGGCTTTCTTTGAAGCCATATTTTCAGAAATCAGAATTTTCCAGTTTCACACATGATGTTAAAAGACAATTTCTGAGTAGTAGGAGAGGTATTGAAAAAAAAAAGAGAGAGGTTTTTGTTCAAGACAACATGGTTTCCAAAAGCCTCTTTCATTTTCTCAAAATAAATTTTGGATAAGGAGATAAAAGCTCTGTCGCAAACACTTATTTTTCAGGTAAAAACAGTGAGGTAAAATGACCAATTCATAAATGAAAATTGAGGATTAAATTTTGTGAAGATTATGATTTTGGTTCATATAGCTAAGAGAATAGATTTATGAGAATGATAAATTTTAAGTTAAGGGCTACTAACAGGAGAATGAAGAGGCAGATGGAAGATCTTGAAATTCAATTGACAAAGTCTGAAAGTCAACTACAACAGAGATAAACAGAATAGTAAGTGACAATCCCTTAATACAATTTTGTTATGGAGAAGAACACCACTATTGAAGACATTTAGAAGTCAGCTTGTTTTGTTTATTAAGATCTATTAAAATCATTAAAAGGTGCAAATATTCTTGAAGTCTGAATATTGTGGAAAAACTGTGTAAAAATACATATACAGCAGTTTCGTAGCGCGTTACGAAACTGTTGTAGGTGTAGTTTTGAGTATTCTATAAGGGTTTCAAGAGGTAAAAACATCTGGTTTTTGAGTGTTGTTGTTGCTATAGGATAGAAAGGGTTCAGAGATGAGAATTCAAGTGCCAAGGCAAAATAAATTGGATGGTTAAGAGATGTTTACAAATATATAGATTCAGCGCTACAAAAACAACTTCTATTTTCATAGCGCATACACAACATCTCTCTTTATACTTTTTCAAAGGCTTAATTTTTGTACAAGTGGAAAGGCATGGTTCCATGGAAATGATAACACATTTAATTTATCTCAAAAATTCAATATTTCCAGCAAAAGGGTTCGAAGATCATCAATGAAGATAAAGGCTTAATTGGAGAAAACAGGTTTCTTGGTTTTTAGGGCAGATAAGACATGAGTCAGCAAGATCTCATTAGAAGGCTGGAGGCATCACCAAATTCAACCTCATGAGATTTAAGCTGTCAAAGGAAGTATTTAATTCTTAGATAAGGTTGTTGAAACATATTTTAGGAGTTTCACTCCTATTTGTATTAGGACTCCTAGAAGAGACAATTAGCTGTCAGTTGTAATTAATAATATGTTTTAGGAGTAGAATAGGTGTCAATAATAGAAATTCGAATTCTCTTCTTGAGGATCATAGAATCCAATATTGTAAAAGCTATATATGAAGCAAGAGGTCGAATTAGCAAGGGGTTGGATACTTTTTGGCCCAACTACTGTTTGATGTTATGAAATATAACCAGTAATACAGAGAGGTTTCTTTCTGAACAGATCTCAGTTTCTCATAGGGTTTAATGTTTTCTTGATCTATATGTTACTTTTAATTACTTGCAATAGATCTTATTAATATTACTCAGAATTCACAACCATGTGCTCTGACTTCCTTTAGTAATGGGATGACTGTGTTTTTCCTGTATCTTGTGAGTAAACTACCTTTGAAACCGTAGTAGTAAATTTCATTGCTATTACTCAGAATTCACAATCATGTGCTCTGACTTCCTTTAGTAATGGAATTATTGTGTTTAGCAGTATATCTCATTTGCTATTACTCAAAATTCACAACCATGTGCTCTGACTTCCTTTAGTAATGAGATGACTGTGTTTTTCTGCATTTTGTGAGTAAATTACCTTTGAACCATTAGCAGTAGATTCCATTGCTATGACTTATAATTCATAACCCTATGCTCTGAATTCATTTAGTAAGGGAATTACGGTGCTGACCTATGTTCTTGAGTGAATTATCTTTGTTTAAAAACCCCATTTTCCTCAGCTTCCATGTCCAGAAACCTTGCCACTGAATCTACTGACTTGTTGACTCCATAGCCCAATGGTACTAAGCCTTCATCTTTCAACCTACAAACATGCAAAACCAAGATAGAGTTAGCCATCTATATTATCATTAATCAATATCATAAATCCTTGAGAGAGCCCTCTCAGGCTGAGGAGGCTAAGCCTCAGCTAAAATATTGGTTTGAAATAGTTACACTGAGGTAGTCTGATCAGCAGCCTATCAGGGTCCTATTTTGGTGATAACACCAACAATGGTTTATGAGGTCGATGGTTTATTTCCTCCTTGAATGTCTCCATGTTGCACATCACAATAAAATCTTGCTGCTCTAGGTTAGCCATGTTATTTGAACCTTGGTCATGTAAAAGCACATTTCCACAATTACCAAAAGAATTTTCTACAACAATAGATAGTGGAAATTCCTTCATACCTTGATGAGATGTGGGAATCTCTTGTAGGGTTGCAAGAGTCCCTTCCTCCAATGTGTTGGCTGCCCCAAATTTTTATGCATGTGGCTGCTCCTCCATGAGTGTGACAGAGTTAGGGACAAACTCCTCAAGTGGTGGAGAGGGATTCTCCTCTTATGTTCTATTGTCAAACTCCTTGGTCAAATTTTGAGAAAACTTAGCAAGAGTAGGCACTCCTGCATGGCTCACATGGCTATACCACCAAATTTGGGCTTCACCTTCTAGGTGCAATGCTGAGATCTCAACAAATTCTTTCTCCACTATAGGATGTAGCAAGAAATATACTTCCAACTTCCTCACCCAAGCTCTTGCTGTAGATGACCCATCAAAGGTAGACAACAAAAATCTATTGCCTTTGATTTCTATTTTTCTACAGGGTCTCTTCTCTCCCTTCATCTAGAGGAATTGTGGAAAAGCTAGAGTCTCCTTGAAGGCTCTAGGTTGAGATTTGTACTAAAAAAGGTACTTAATTAGAATCAAATGATCCAAATATCTTTCATGCTTGTCTCTTTCTCCTTCATGAGAATAGGAAGTGCATGGTCCTTCCTCTTCTCTTCCTTCATCTGGAGGAATTGTGGAAAAGCTAGAGTCTCCTTGAAGGCTCTAGGTTGAGATTTGTACTAAAAAAGGTCCTTACTTAGAATAAAATGATCCAAATATCTTTCATGCTTGTCTCTTTCTCCTTCATGAGAATAGGAAGTGCATGGTCCTTCCTCTTCTCCTTCTTCCATCTTCTTGACCTCCTTGGAGAGGTCCTTCCTGGATCTGAAAGCTGATAAGAGAGCAAGCTCATATTCTTCATCATCCTGATCTTCTTCTGTATTCTTGGGCTAAGAATCACAAGCTGAGCCAAGAAAGATGCTATGATACCACTATAATATCCCAAAATGGGAACTGCTAGCAAGGCATGATTGGAAAACACATTTTCTAGGAATGGATACTATAGGATTTGAAACCAGGACCTAGATCCATTATATCAGAGTATCTAAGGCTGAAATCCAAGAGGAGGCTCCAAATAAATCCCTCTAGGTGGGTTAAACAGGTCTCCCACACCTAATTGTCCTCAGAAAATGCCCGATGAAGGGCCTGCAACAAATTCAAGAAATTATAATGCAGCAACAACATTATTTTTAATAAGCATGGGCACATGAAGATACAGATAGCCAAAAAATGATTTTATAGCAGTTAAAAGAGTATAATTCTTTGCAAAATTAGTCACTCAGGCTAGGCCATGAGAGTCTCAATGGAACATGTACATCAAAATAGAGAAACCCTGCTACACATGAGTTTCTGCAGGCTAAGAGGATGCAGTTTATAAGAGGCACTACTCCATATAACATAATAACAGAAATATATGACAGTATATGGCTCAAGAAATATGGGGGAGCAAGCTCTCAACCCATGAAAACAATAATACAACAATCCTTGGAAGGATTGGCTCAAATATACAAAATGGGAAAAATGCCGGAGTTGTTGGGCAACAACCGCAACTCTGAAACTAGAAATGGATGAAGATAGCTAAAGATGCTGCAATTGATGGCGGAATCTCATCCAATGGATCTCTCAGGTGAAAGGCTGATCCTATCACTGAATATCTAACCCTCCAATCAACAATGAAAAACCCCACAACAAATGCTCAATGAAAATAACATAGTTACTGAAGCAAACTGCGATGTAGGGGCAAGAAAATGAGTTGGCCCAATGCCAAGATCTGCAATAAGCTCCAATGGCTTCCAAAATGATATCACAAAGGAAAGAGAGACTCCTCTTCTGAAAAACAAGTGATGGAAGAGGTGTTGTGATCCCTCACTGCAACACCCTGCAACACAACATTATTCTGCTACAGAAATAACGCTGTACTGGAGGAGGATGCTTGGCCTTAAGCCTAGATGTGAGGAAAATTAGCACAACTCCTTCAAGAGGCTTCTCAAGAAAGGAGATGATTCCTAAGAAGGAAATCCTTGTGATAAGCAGCACAACAACTCAGCTAAACAGTCAGGACTGCAAATAGTCTAAGCAGAAAAGAAATCAATAATCATATGCATGTCAAACAATGGCTGCCTTTCCCTCTTTTTAAACAATGAGAGCTCCCTCTCCATGGGTCCCACTCTTTAGGGTTTCCTTCATCAAGGAAACTCCCCTCCTCTTTCTCTGCGTTGTCTTCCCAAGCAAGCTACACCCTCTTAGGCAGCGCTGTTTGACTTGGTCAAACTTGACCTAGCCTTCTTGCAAATGTCTCCTTCCACACATGAGGGTGTGAAATAGATGATTCCCTTTAATAATAGGAGGGATTTCATCCATGTTTTTATTGTGTTTGGGCCTCCTCACCCAATTATTCAACTTATAAGTGAATTTGACAAAATTTAATATTCCAATTTATTGAAGGAAAAATTTGGAATATTACACTATTTTTATCTGCATTCTTTATCTTAATGTTTTCCTATGCAAGGTTTGATTGGAGAATTCTTAGTTTCTCTCCGATTCCACCTAGCTTGTTGTCTTGGAAATTATTTAATAGAGTCAAGCCAAAGAATTCTATGGTAAGCCCTGTCCTTTGGTGTAGCTTGAAATATTGTTTTTTAAGGCCTTTCTTTGAAGTATAGTTAGTAGAGTCTAAACCAAGGAAGTATATGGTATGCCCTGTCCTCTAGTCTGCCTCAAAGAGTTACCTAAAAGGATTTTCTTGTTGAAGTAGAATTAAAATATTATTAAATGACTTTTAGTTTTGCTGCCTTCATAACTTATTGTTATTTCATATCACATTTAATCTAAGAGATCCACTTGATATAGTTAGCTTGCCCTATGAAAACCCTTGCAAATTTGATGAACAATTAAAACCTTTTATGACTCCATAGCCCAATGGATTAATATTTCTCATGGTCTATCTATTTAGCTGAAACATTCCTTCAATTAATAACACCATTTTATCTCTCAATCCATCAATCAATTAATCAAAATAAGAAGTCCTTAGAACTTCATAACTAGCCTAACACCATAGACAAAAGCACAAAGACATATAATCTATAAATAATTACATAGAGAGATCCCTCTCTGAGTCCAGGAAGGCTAGGTCCTAGGATTCCAAAGTGGTTATGATGTGGTTCCCTATAGAGTTTGTTCTTGCCAATCTTGCAAATCACGGGGAGCCAACAGAGCACATTCTAATGATGGGTTATGTTCATCACATTGCGAGAATGGGATATGTTTGCAATACTAAAATTTCACATTAGTTTGATTACATAACAACATTGGGGGATATGTTCATCACATTGTGATGTTGGGGTTTTGTATGTCATAATGTGACATTAGGTAATCTCCATCATATACAATGTTGGGAGATGTTTTTCACATATTGATGTCAATATTTATTGGATTTCACCACAATGTGGTGTGAGTGAAGTTATGTTTATGTTCAAATGTGATGTGGGGATATGTTCATTAAAGTGTGATGCAGGGTAGTGAGGTAGGGAAAGTTCATTACTTTGCAACATTAGGTTTGTTCACCACATTGTAATATTAAATTATTATGTATTATTGTTTTTAATACTGTTATTTTTGTTAATACTAACGTTAATGTTATTAGATAAATGTTATTAATAGAATTAATATTGATAATAAAATTGATGTGAATAATAACATTATTATATTATTTTCAAAGGAAAATAGCTCGAGTGGAAGCTATCAGGTTTAATTCTCCTAACATCTAGGTTATATTCTCTAGATACATGTTATCCCATGTGGAAACATTTTGTACAAGTTGAACATTCATGTTGAGAAAAAATCCTTTAAGCTTGAAAGGGAAAGAATCTTTGAATATATCAAAATTGAGGTGAATAATTCCATCCATTGTGATTTGATCTTGGGTCTTGCCCAGATCAGTATTTCAAAGTTACTAATTCACCAATTACTATTTTTTTGTGTAAGGTGAAAATTATTACGAAAAAATGAGTTACATTAAAATGGTTTATATGTCCTTCTGGTTTCTTTCCTATTAGATTTGACCATACCCAAAAACGGGCCCTTCAAAGAGTCATGAGGGACCGAAAATATCTAACATAAATTAACTTAAAGATAAAAATAATAGTAAATTGATTTGGCCTATCATCACCATAAACATGAACATAAGGCACTCCAAAAACATTATAACTAGACATCACATACTCAAGGAACAAGATCAAAGTCCGAGCCATCAACACGAATAGGATTCACAGGGGTTTCCAGGGGCCTAGGGGTTACTGGTGGCCCTACTAAGGTGTCTTTCAATCTACATCAGACTCCTATCCATTGCTTCAAATATGCAATCATAGTGCTTGATGTGGCCATGCATGTGGTCCAATGTCTACAATAAGTCACTCCTTTCTTCCTGGCTTTATAGGAGTGCCCTTCTCAATAGATATTTAATTTTCCAATAAAGAATGATTACATGCATGTACTCATTCACTCTACTCCATATATTCCCTAGATCTCAAATATATCCTTCCAATTTTGACCTAACATTTACATTTTATAAGGAGGTTATTTGTGAGGAGGCCTCTCTTTATGATCTTGATAGCTCCTCTTGAACACACATAGGCATATATTCATGGTACCTGGCTGCAAAACCTTCAGATCTATTCTAAAGACATGCATTTACCCAAAAGAATATTTATTCATGGTAGGATTATCCTCTCTGAGGCCTACCTCTCTCTCTCAACATGGTGAGAATTTCTCCTGCACCTGGACCAAACAAGTATTCAATTTCTTATGTGTTAAAATTGTTGTCAGGATGTGACCAATTCTAAGAATATAGGAGGGCTCATATGCCATGTGTTTCACTATCACATTGCTCCCTTGAGGTTTCTTTGTTCTAAAAGTTTAATTTATTTTTCTGGTGATTCCCTACTCCAGCATGTATCCAACCATCAGTTTCTAGAATCAAGGTCCAACTTCCAATCCACACAGGAAATGGACACCGGGGAACTATACTTCTACCTCTCCAGCTATCTGCAAAATATGTTTTCTTAATCTCACGCCCATAGTATTTTTTTTCTATGACACTCCTCCAACTACCTATGTTTTCCTTCTTCCTAAACTTTCTCTGCTCCGACACAGAGAAAATGAAGCCCCCAAGCTTCACTAGCCTAGTATCAAGGCTAGATAGTGATTAGATGCCATAGAATAAGCCTCCACCATCCTTATCCACATTTTCCTTATTCTCACGAGGTAATAATCCCCCCAGTTACCAATAAGAGTCTCCTTCCAAATCCAATTCCCTCTCATCAAATAAAAAACATTATCCTCTAAATGGGAGTTATCAAAAACATTTGAACCACTAGCAAATTGAATAGGAGATTGTCGACCTATATCACAGGAATAAAATATATGACCCTTCACAAAGTAGGACCAGGAATTTGGGTAGATATTACTTAGAGACAGCGTGAAACAACTACACATTGTACTCCCTAATCACCCCGTCCTTGTCCCTTTTCCCATCTTTTTCTCCTGCTAGACTTTTTACTTAGAAGACATTTGAACCTTTACCCGATGAAACTCGAAATTATCGGTCATCTTGGATTTAAGCTCCCATTGTATGTAATTTTCTTCATGCTAAAATAGTTTGAAACCCTTTGAGCTCCACCTAAACGAGTTCCAATTACCTTCTTACCATTAATGTACTCCAAGCTACTACATAAACCAGAAACATTAAAATGAACGTGTTGCATATAAATAGCCACCCTCTCACATTGTCCAAGTGTTTTAATGCCCACATTTAACACTGCCTTAATTGGTGAAATATTGTAAACATTAATTTGATGCTTGAGTGGATTTCCTCATCCTGGAAATATCTTTTATCCACCATATCATAACCGCGCATTATTGCATGCTTCATCCATGAATTAACCACCCACCACATGTCTTGTTGAGCCTAGTCCTATAATGGTTTTCCAATGGTCGTCAATTCAAGGCATCAGATTATCCCAATGTCCTATTTTGACACTAGTGGGGGACGTGTTGCCATGCCCCCCAACCTATTAATCAGGATAGATAGTGGCATACCCCCCTTCTCTCATTTGATCACCAGATCTGGTGGATTCACCAGTTACTGTTAAAAAATAACATTATTATATTATAATAAGTTGATTTTTTACATATAATATCATTATTATATTAATTATATTAATACTATATTTATGTTATAATTAATTTATCACTGTTAATAATGTAACAATGTAACATTGTTAATGTTATTAATGATCTTATTATTATTATTATTATTATTAATATTAATGGTAGTAATATTATTGTTAATATTAATGGTATTACTTAAATGTTATTAATAATATTAATATTAGTGCCCCCATGGTTGCGGTCTGATGGCCAATGAACGTGTTGCTAAGGAATTTGTGTTGTTGCACGGGTCACATGTTCAATCATCCCATTACCCATGCTCCATTCTTGGGGGTGGGAAGTTTCACCTTGGGGTTATAGTGGCAGCAAACATGTATCGATCTCATGTCATGCGAGTATGAGAACCATTGTGTTACCGATTCCTCCACATACAAAAAGCAATAATATTAATATTAGTAAAAAAATTAAGTTAATAACATTATACTATTATAATAATATGTGTTGTTACATATAATAATATTATTAGACATCCTTGGGTGTTAGCTCAATTGTTTGTATCCTTGTCGTTAAAGCACCTTTGCTATTGAGACGTCATGGTTTCAATTCTATTGACACCCTCAGAGTCAAACTCTGTGGTTGAGCCGACAGGAAGTTATCCCTTCAGGTGTTGCATGGTACAAATATTACTTGGACACAATGGCCACTGATCTCTAGTATTCGTGAACCAGATAGAAAAAAAAAATTATACTACTAATATTATTATTAATATTAATGTTATTATTATTAATGGTAATATTATGCTTTTAATTTTATTTACATTAATATTACTATTATAATATGACATAGTCTAACTAATGGACATAATGGTTTTTTTAGTCGGAATACTGAAATACAATTTCTAGCTAGATTGTGATTTATTATTGTTTAAAATAACTTTTTGAATGCATATATGGATTAAGCACCCTGAAAATCCCCCAAGGCACTCGATCTTTGCAAATTAAACAACTTAAACTTATGATTTTCAAAAAATTGAACCGGATTTTGGGTAAAATAGACCAAAAAAAAATGTATGGAAAATGATCATTTCATCTATTAAATATACTACTCATTATGATATCATATGATATCATTATGATATCATTATTAATATTATTAACACTGTAATTTAATACTATTATTACTACTAATATAATTAGCATTAATAATACAATAATTAAAAATTAATTTAATAACATTATTTATATTATTAATATTGTAATTTAATATTAAGAATATGTTTTAGAAGTAATACTAAAACAATAATTTAATATTAGTTAATGTTAATATTAATATAATAATTTTATATTATATTGTGTTGGACTAATGAAAAAAAATTGTCGTACGCTTCAAGTTTTTCGGGATTCCTTGAATGTTATAAATTGGTTTAATGCAAAAGATGTCACATTCACACACTGTTACCAATTCTAGAAGAGATCTTTCAGATAAAACAAGCATTTTCTTATATATCTTGCTACCACATTTACAGGGAAAGAAACTCTGAAGCATATTTTCTGTATGGGGGAACTAGAGAGAATTTGGGCGCTTGGCATATCTCAGAGGATATATATGGGTTTGTCCAAGAGTACCAACACCAGCCTTTCACTAAAATATAACATCTCTTATTTTTGTGATTTTGAGGTGAACACTCTTTTTCATGCCACGCAGTATTAGTCAGTCTTTTGATGAGCATCTTATATGACAATTGCATTTCTCATATATATATATATATAATGTTTTGTGACATTAAACTTCATAGAACAATATTTTATATTTAGTTGATATGGATATGGACATGGACTCATTATTTTGATGTTATATCATTTTATTATGATCTTAGAAATTGATGATCGAGCTTTTTTGCTTCTAGTCCACTTACTTGGGATAGTTTTGGAATGCACATAGATGCATATATTGTATGTAACTTTTTTCTTTAATAGAAAATTGTTACTTTTTCTTCGAAAAAAAATTATATTATAGTAATAGTAATATAATAATTTTATTAGTTTATTATTCATTAATTGATTATTCATTTTTATTGATAATTAAACTTTTATTAAATTATACTTTTTTATGGATAATATTTCGTGATAAAACATTTTTATCATATATTAATTAACATAAGTATATTAAAATACATCATAAAATACATATTAAAATTCATATATTAAAATGTGTGCACATTTAACAACAATGATATTGAAGAAATTTACATTATCATGTGGGTTGAATTGACTTCTAGAGAAAACATGACACGGAACCCTACATCAACCAAAATGTTGGGTTTGTGTTATATTCTTTCCACGAGTTACAACGCTTATATATACCTGTTGAAGCATTCATAAACCCAAATCCATTAACCCTGGATTAGAACATAACTATAGTTCCCTTGACCGGATCTACAAAATACCAGGGGCATAAAACCATCATGACCCAAAACCATGTGCAAACCCATGCACAAAACCATAGGCTGGCCAGAATCATTGGACATGGAAAAGTCACGCTAAAGCTGCAAGGTACAAGGATTAGAACACTTCCTGTTGTTCTGCATATTCCTGCATTGGCCATAAATCTGATTTCTGTAAGCAAGATGGATGATGCAAGTGTAAAAACAGTGTTCGAGAAAGATACCTGCAAGATGGTTCAAGGAGCACTAGTATTAATGCAGGGAGTTCAGATTGGACCTCTGTACAAGCTTCAAGGTACCAATGTTATTGATGGGTGCAATAATTTTGTGGTTCCTAAAAGTGGAGCGGAAAGCCTAGCTATCTCTGGAGAAAATACCATGTTATGGCATCAAAGGCTTGGACATATTGGAGATAAGGGCCTTCGGATACTGCATGGTAATGGTATGGTGTAAGGTATGTCTAATTTCTCTTTGGATATTGATTTTTGTGAACATTGTGAATATGTGAATTAGAATCGGGTGAGTTTTCCTTCTAGTGCTAAGAGGGTGAACAAGTTATTAGAAATTGTGCACAGTGATGTGTTTTGACCTGTGTCAGTTCCATCACTGGGTAAGTCTATGTACTATGTTTCATCCATATATGACTTCTCAAGGAATACATGGATATATTTCTTGAGGAAGAAATCTGAAGTCTTTGACAGATTTAAAGAATTTAAGGCTCTGGTGGAAAACCAGACAAAGAAGAAGATAAATGTGTTGAGGACAGATAATGGTGGAGAGTTCTACAAGAAGGAATTTGAAGAGTTTTGTAAGAAGTGTGGTATAGCACGGTAGAAGACTACTCCATACACACCTCAGCAAAATGGAGTTTCAGAAAGAATGAATAGAACGTTGATGGAAAAGGCAAGAAGCATGCTTAGTGGTACCGTGTTAGGACATGAATTTTGGGCAGAGGCAGTGGAGACTACATGTTACCTGGTTAACAGATCACCTTCATCATCATTGGAGGATAAGACTCCACATGAGGTATGGACTGGTAATAAACCCTCTCTTTCACATCTGAGGGTATTTGATTGTGATGCGTATGTACATGTTCTAAAGAAGAAAAGGACCAAGTTGGATAATAAATCTAAAAGGTGCATCTTTATTGCGTATAAGGATGGCTTAAAAATTTACAAGCTTTGGAACCTAGAAACAAGGAAGGTTGTGTATAGCCGAGATGTGGCGTTTAGAGAGGTGAAATACGTTTTTAAACATGAATTCCTACCAAAGTAACCTAAGAAGATATAGTTTGAGCCAAAGGAGGATGAATCAAACTCTACAACAGAACAAGATTCAGAAGAGGAAGAGCCACAAACTCTATCTGTGAGAAGATCGGTTCGAGAAAGAAGGCATCCAGAAAGGTATAGTCCATCTACTTTCTGTTAAAATTTTTCTTTAACTATCACTGATGATGATCCCAAAACTATCAGGGAGGCAGTGGATTCAGAGGATCAAAAAATCTGGAAGGATGCCATGGTTGATGAAATGACATCCTTGCAAAAAAATGAGGCATGGGATTTGGTGGATTTTCCGGCTAGAAGGAAGCCCATCAGGAGCAAATGGGTGTTTAAGAAGAATATGAATGCAGAAGGCAAGGTGGAGAAATACAAAGCTCAGTTGGTAGAAAAAGGTTATTCCTATGTGCCGGGAATTGATTTTGGTGGTATTTTTTCTCCTGTTGCTAAGGTTACTTCTATTAGATTACTTTTATGTGTTGTTGCTACATTTGATTTTGAGGTAGAACAAATGGATGCGAAGACAACATTTCTTCAAAGGATATGGAAGAGGAGATCTACATGAAGCAACTTGAAGGCTTTGCAGTGAAGGGTAAGAAAGAACTGGTCTTGAGGTTAAAAAAGTCTCTGTATGGGTTAAAACAGTCACCAAGGATGTGGTATCAGAAATTTGATGCCTATATACAGGGACTTGGTGATCATGTGCTCAGTATTTACCTTAAAAATCAAATTTTTGTAATTTCTCGAAACCAAGATGAAAACATAGAGCTCGTCACTAGGATTCCAACACAACTCGTTTCATAAAAATCCGAGTTCATATGAGTAAGTGATGGCCTATTGTTCGTTTTCTCAAACATCTAAAAAAATTGCAGGTTGGGGACAGGTTGTTGATGTGGCAGCCCATTCAGCAAAAAGGAATCTTCTAGAATATTCTTCAAGTTTCTTCCAATGAGGCTGTGACAAGTGGAACTTTCTAATTCGCCAGTTTGGTCTATGTGGGTGAAATTTGCTAATGTTTCTAAGGTGGAATTGTATTTTTTTTTAATATTTTATTTAATTATGATTATATATATATATATATATATATATATATATATATCTATAATATAATATAATATAATATAATATAATATATTATATTTTTTAACATATTATATATATTATATTAAATATCAATTAAATATTATATTAACTCAAATGTCAAAAATCAAATTCACATTCACATGTTACAAATTCCATAATATTAATGCCAAGTGTCTGTTGAATATTGCGCATATAAACCAAGGTATAATGTATAAGTTGTGGGGTCTGTTAATGAGCAAAAGCTTTGTGGGAAGGGGAGCAGGGTCGGGGTTTGAACCCTAGACGTCCGCCCTGTTGGGGTTCCCATGTTTTGGCCAGGTTGACAGAGACCAAAAGATGAGACAACATAGAACCACTTTCAGACCTTAGGATCTAGCCCTCCTAGGTCCAGAGAGGGATCTCTCTATGATTATCAAAGGATATATGTCTTTGAAGTTCTCAATTATGATTTTAGGCTAGTTATAGGCTCAAAGTCGTTTGTTTGCTTGTTTGAGTTTGGTTGTTGAGAATCAGGAAGGAAGGTTTTACCATAAGACAAGGATGGGTAAAGAAGGGAGCTAGGCAAAGATGGATAACTCAGGGAACATCAAGGCCATTGGGCAATGGAGTCAAGAAAGGATTTACTTAGGTTCAATGTGTAAGCTTCAATTGGGCTAGTCATCTAGAGCATTCGGATCTCAAAGACTGATTGGTGGGATGGAACACTGAGGGATGAGAATGAAGGATGGAAAACCATCTGATTCCGTCTATAGATCAGGCCAGAGGTCATTTAACTCCAGGCCTGCTTGGAAAAAACCATAGGCAACACAAGGGGTCTTGAAAAGGTTTGTATTGGAAGGGCAGGTTATGAAGAGGCAGCGACAGGCTTTACACCTCCCAATGTTCCTAACCTCTTTCAATTAAATCTTAACAAAAACATCTGAATACTGATTTTATTAACTTGCACATCAGAGAGCAGGAAATAATCATCCACTACACTGGTTTAGTCAATTAAAAACAATATTCAGACACACATATGAGCAGAAAACATTAAAGACTGAGAGAGCTGGGATATAAGGTACCTAACAAGGGTAAATATTATATCATGCATTCAGATGTCAGTCAGAAGAACATGGAATGAAATGGAAATAAACACAGAGATAAGAAAAACATCACCAACTGCTGTAGATCAGGATCCAATGAAAACTGCTTATCATGTTAAACACAACACCAATCAGGTACATCACTGCCCAAAGCTTTTACATTCAGCCTGAATACATCATGTTTCTCAGCCTATCATACAATCATTACACAGGAAACTTGGCTTCGGACAAAAATGCTTGCTATACACTGATAAACTAACAACAACCATTACAATGATATCCCTCTGTGCTTTATAGCAGCAAAGACACAGAGGACTGACTGAGGAGATAGGTGAAATTTAAATGTTGCAATTAAACACCACAATGAATGCAGGGCCGAGGCCCATTCTGCTTGATACACTGTGTATTTAATCATTGTCACTTTTCTCGTGAAAGAAAGATCTTCTCTGGATACGATTTGACCTTTGGGCTATAGTACTTCAGGTGATTTGAACAAAATGAAAGAACTTTGCTAGGAGGTCTGCCTCATGGATGTTAGATTGTTTTGAACCATGGCTGGGACGAGAAATTCCTTCGAGGACACGGCGCATAATAAAGACTGTATGGGAGACCTGTCCTTTATGGAAAAACATTCTGCTGATCAGAAAACCTTGACATTACCTCTTATTGATGTTCAGGATCTCCAGAATCGATCCTCGGGGTCTTCAAAGTGATGCTTTGCCTCTTTAAACCTCTGTTTCAGAGCTCAAGATCTTCGTTGACGCGCGCTAACCCCTCTGCTCTGTACTAAAAATCCTTGTTGCTTCATTACTGCCTCTGTCAAGTTAGCTCGAGCTTTAAATGGCGCCGGAAGGATTTCGGCGTTTGAACTCTGCTCCCCATTAATGTGAGCCCTGACGGCCCCATTCCTCGACCTTTCTGATGGTACTGGCTTAGTGGATTTGATCTTGACTGCGCTGCTCCCCGTTGAGGTAGTACATTGAATAGCGGCGGTCCTCTTCTTCTAGAAACTCTGCAACATGGCAAATCTGTGAAGAAACAGTGGACGGAGCAATGGACGCAGAGTGAGCTAAATGGTGGTGCGGCGGGAACAACAGTATTATGCAATCGAACAATGAAAATGCAGTGAAGTGGTGGGGTGCACGGATAATAGGGTTCGCTATGATCATGCAACGCAGGCCGTTAGATCCTGGCCTGGGGACGAAGATCAATGGTGGAGATTGATCCCTGGCATGACTCATGGACATGGCGGAATACGTATGAAACATGAAATTTCAATGCAACATATGAAACTTTAAGCTTAGGCGAAAATGAATGTAAATGCAAACAAATACAATGAAATGCATGTGAGAGGTGGGGCCCAGCGGAGGCGGAGGGCGATTAAACCTGAACCGTACGATCTGGGGAGAACGGACGGCCATGATCCAATCGCAGGGACACAATTGCATGGGCTTGCGATCAATTGGAGGTCAGTCGCGGACGGTTGCGACTGCGATGGAGCGATTAAACATGAACCGTTGATCTGTGGGAAGAATGGATGGTTAGGATGAGATCGGAGGGGCAGGAGCGTTTAAGCGTTGGCCGTCGGATCGCGGGGCAGATCAATGGCGGGGAAGAGCATCGGAGGGGCAGCAAAAGGACTTGCGATCAGCGATCGGAGCGTTGTTGCGATTAAGCGCTGACCGTTGGATCGCGGGAGAACGGACGGCTGTGATGCGATCGGGAAGGTTTCAATCGGGAGATCGGAAGACAAGGTTGCGATTGATCGGGGGGTGCGACATGGGTGTTGCGATTGCGATGGGCGGGGGCTTGCGATTAGCGCTCCACCGTCAGATCTCCGCGGAAGATCAACGGTGCGGAACGCATATGCGTTAAAACAATCGCATCGGGGGGTTTTTGCTATTACACAGGAGTTTGCCTGCCATCGATCTTCCGATTGCGATAAGTGCCGGGGACTTAAGCACTTGGTCCTGGCGCACGGGCATGTGTGGGAAGTGGTTAAGGGGCCAGCGGAAAAAGGGGCTAGGCCTATTATATGGTCGGAAAGTGGGTTTTTAACCCATTCAAATGGATTTTAAGGGGTTTAAGGGAAACGATAGAGGAAGAAAAGGGGAGAAAGTTTAACAAAGGGTAAGGGTAGAATTTCTAAGGGGATTTTGAGGGGATTTGGAGGGTAAATGGGGAAAGAAGGGGGAATAAAGGGGGGAGAAAACAAGGGCTTTGGGGAATGAAATAAGAGGGAAAAAGGGGTCTTTGGGCATTTCTTCATAGCAGAGAGGCTTTTGAAAGGGGAATCAGCAGAAGGGATATATTCAAGGGCCAAAAGGCACATGGAGGCTTCAAGGAGACTGTTTTTCACCTGAAACGCATCCCTTGAAGACTCAACAACAATTTAGCCCCCTGTTTGCTTGTCAAAATTTCATAGGGGGGCTAACACGCCCCACCAGGCCTGCACCCTACCAATGCGCCGTAGGCAGACGTTATTAAAACTTGCAGACAAACTTGTATTTAAGCTTTGGGAGTGGGACTGGTAGAGCATGAAGGGACCAGCCCACAGCCAACCCCTCCATCATGTGACCCATACTATGTGACTAGGCAGGAGGGTAGCACTAAATGCGCTTAAACTTAATTAAATTCAAGTTTATCCCTGCTAATCCATGTGTTAAATGTGCTTAACTTGGTGCAATTTTTTGTGGAGCGTGCCATACTTGGTGGGCTTGCTATTTTTAGCAGTCCTAACTGGTAGTCTTCTAGGAATAGTGGAGATATTGGGGGAAATACAATTTTTTCCATAACTGAGGCAATTTTCACCCAAACAGAGCTCAGAAAGAGGCATTCTTAGCTAATTGACATGCTAGGAACTCAATGGCACATGTTTTAGAGTTTGAAAATAACTTCTACATGTGATTTTTATACAGGGAAGTTCAGGGGAGCTTAGGGCCACCAGGGAAGGAGGTCAAGTCTCGACCAACCAGAGTCAGTTTTCAGTAATTGGATAGTCATTTTTCGATGATTTGTATGTTCTGAAGACAATAGAACAGGTTTCAGGAGAATTGATAAATGTACACAACACTTTTTCCAAATTTGAGCTAATACAAGAGGCCCAAGCTATGGAGTTGGACCAAGGAGATGTAGCCTAGGAGGGGTGAAATCCTTCATCAAAAAATTATGTTGATGGCTCTGTTTATGGTTTGTTGTACATGTTTATGTTTTTGTTCAGTTCTTATGTATCATTTTTATTTTTCATTAAATTCAACATAAAATATAAGATAATTTCATATTTTGACACTCACTTGCACCAAGGAAGCTAAAGCACCATAAGAAAACAAGAAGCAAATAAATTATAATTCTGAACTGGTAATTAGCACAACAAAACTAACATATCAGTTTCTAATCACTGGGCTTCACCAGAAGCAAAGAGGATCATTGTGAGTATTTTAAATTAAATGGTTATTATGTTATTTATTTGGTCTTGTATGTGGATGATATGTTGCTAGTTGGAAATGACAAAGAAATTATCTAGGATTTGAAGACCCGATTGTTCTCCAAATTCGGCATGAAGGATCTTGGTGCTACAAACTATATTTTGGGAATAGAAATTAAGAGAGATCGAGCAAAGAGGAAGCTCTACTTAAACCAGAGGAAGTATGTTGAGACAATATTGCATAGGTTCAATGTGCAGGATAGTAAACCGGTGAAGGTTCCTATTCCTGTAGGTGTAAAGCTATCTGCTAAACAGTGTCCCAAGACACAAGAAGAAGAGGAGGATATGTCCCATGTTCCATATGCAAGTGCAGTGGGTAGCCTGATGTATGCAATGGTTTGTACTAGACCATAAATTGTACATGGAGTGGGATTATTGAGCAGGTTTATGTCAAAACCATGGAAAGATCATTGGACAACAGTGATCATTGGACAACAGTGAAGTGGGTTTTCATATGTTTGAGTGGCACTAGTGATTATGGTTTGTGTTACCAGGGAAGACTAGTATTGGATAGAGTTTTGGACATATGTGGTTTTGTTCATGCAGACTGTGTTGGAGATATGGACCAAAGAAGATATACAAGTGTGTATTTTTTAAGCCTATTTGGAGGTGCAGTCAGTTGGATGATTAAAATACAATTTGCAGTGGCTCTTTCAACTACAAAGGCAGAATACATGGCAACCACTCATGTAAGCAAGGAAGCAGTTTGGTTGCAAAGATTGTATTCAAGTATGGGGTTTCAGGCAACGAGCTATAAGGATAGATTGTGATAGCCAAAGTGCATTTTACTTGGCTAAGAACCTTACTTATCATTTAAAGACAAAGCACATTGATGTTCAACATCACTTTGTGAGAGATATGGTTGAGGATAAAAACGTGTTGTTGGTAAAGGTGGACACTTTGAAGAATGTTGCAGATGCATTGACAAAGTTTGTGAGCACTGAGAAGTTCTCTTAGTGTAGAGAAACAATGGGTATTGTAGGGCTGGACCAATGACTAAGCTCTCCTATGGCCCCCTGTGCCCCCCTGTGGAAATAAAACAATAAGTGGGAGAATGTTGGGTTTGTGTTATATGGTTTCGTGTGTGGGTTTTCACATGGTTTTGGTGCATGATGGTTTTCTGACCCTAGTATTTTGTAGATCCTGTCAAGGGAACTACAGTTATGTTCAAATCTAGGGTTAATGGAATGGGGTTTATGGATTCTTTAGCATGCATATACATATATGTTGTAACACTAAAAGGAATATAATAAAAAATCAAGTTGGTAGACTTGATTTGGGATCTAGGGGAAAATTCTCTCTTTATATTTGTTTTATGTTTTATGTTTTGGTAAATATTCAATTTTAAACATGGATTTAGAGATGCAAGGAAGTTATTATGGAAAAATTCTTATGAGCCTCAGTATTGCAACAAGAATGCCGCAACTCCCAAGGCTACCAACTTTAAATATCAACCTGGGGTTCGTACAAACTTAAGAGGTATCAACATTGTATGTGCAGCATACAATGTGTCCTTATTTTTTCAATCTGATGTAATGGAGTCAACGTCTAAAATAATTGCAAAAATGGAAGTGTTTCTTTGAAAAGAAATTAATCCTAGGCAAGAACAACAAGTTGTAATGGAAATGCTAAGAGCATGAATTCAAATAAATAGGCCTAATCTACTTCCGTAAAAATACATGTCCTAAGTGGTGTTTATTCTTCCTAAATCATGGAGTTAGATCCTGGAGGTCATGATTCAAGACCAAGAGACAAAACCAAGCTTTGGGAGAAAATTTGGTCGAGTTTACATGTGCTACAAGAGTTTTACACGAAGTTATGCTTTTGCTATAGGAAGTTATGTTTTGGAGATAACTCACCGAATGACTAAGTAAATAGAATGAAAATGGGATGGGAAATTTTTTATTATTATGTATCATGGGTTAGGTCTCCATTCCAAATGGAATCATTCCAAAATACCCTCATTCACACATGCTAAAAAATAACAGAAAAATACTACTCTAAAAATTGGAAATTCAAGAACTAGTGAGCTAGTTATCCTATCAAATGCCTAACCTAATCAAGTGAAAACTAAATGGGGTAAATGTTTTTATTAACTTGAATGTTTTTATGAACTAATACAAGTGGAATCAAATCAAATTAAGTTCATTAAATCATTCTAAAAATAGAATAAAATTACTATTATTTCACTACAAGGCATTTCCAGAAATCCTATATTCGTGAACTAGTAACCAAATCCAAGTAGCTCAATGATGAGGATGAAATTCCAAAGTTATTCTAAGGATGAATAATTATTTTGAATATGTCACTAATCTGCAAAATAACTCACTTCAATCATTTAACTCAATACTACAACAAGAAAATTATCAATACTAAATACAGAAATAGGAAAAACAAGAATAAGAGATGCATGTGAATGAGGGAAAAGAACATAAATAAATTGTGCAAGAGGTCTCTAAGGCTCTTGGGATGGACAAGACCAAGGAGACTCAGAGTCCTATGGAAGAAACCAAGCCTTAGAATCTAAAAATGGCACTAAACTTCATTATTTAAATCATTGCTAGTACATCCCTACAAGAAATGAAAATGGAGCTACTAAACAATAAGTTTTATCCACAAGAAGAATAAAATCCCTGCAAGAAAATTCGAATTGGTACCTATACAAAATTATCAAGAAGCATTCTTCTTGAAAGAAGAAAAATTTCCCCTCCAAAATCCCTCAAATAGTGGATCTAGTTCCCAATGCTAGGAATATGCATTAAATGATAGGGAACACATTCCTAGATTTTCTCAATCATTGGAGCTCCATAATTTGTCAATAATTTCATAATATTTTGTTCATTTATTCTCCAATCTTGATCCTCCTGTAGTAAGGATCAATTCCCTATATTATATCCTCCTCCAAATCTTCATAATATGCCCAATATTTTCACAATATTATTCAAAAATAAATAATATTAGGAACAAATATGAAATTATCTCTAAACCTTCCTAAGAACATATTAAAGCTAAAAATAAATTATTAAGTGTAGAAGGAGAGATTTAATATAGCCTTTAGGTGCCTAAGAAAGGTTATATGGGACTTAATTTATGTATAATTTAGAGGTCCATCACACCCCCCTACTCAAATTATTGCTCATCCTCTGAGCAACCTATTCATCCTCTTTTCCCTGTGGTTCTTCATGTATGCTGGCATGTTTCATTCTTTGTTCATTGGTAAATGTGTTTCTCATCCTATTGTTATGCTTGCTACACTTATTTCTACATTTTTTCCCCATCTCAATTTTCCAAGGAAGTCATAATTTAGGTTAAGGCTGCTTCTTTCTCTCCGGTGATTCTTCAACCATAATCATGGTTCTATTTTTTTAAGGCAACACCTTGCTTTTGGTTTGTCTTCTTGGTATTCCTCTGACACTTATTCTTGTTGAAAGAAGGATTTCTTGGCATCCATTACCTCAATACTAATGTCATTCTCATTGAAGTCCAAGCCTCTTACTGTTGATAAAATGGTTTGGCCATGACACATCATACTAACCATTAAATTATTATAAACACCCTTAAGTAGTAATACAAATTATCTTTTCTCATTAAATTATGGCATTGAAAGCACTTAACAGAGAGTTATTTCTTCATAAAAATGGATAAATTGTTGTTAATAAACTGAAGAGAAATAAAGGAATGATGTGATGACCAAACTGATGACTTGGGTACCTTTCACCCTTGGAAAATTTTCCATGTCTATATCAAATCCTTTGCAGCTTTGTTTTGTTTATTTGTACCTTGTAGCTATTAATTAATATTTTCCAACACCCTAGTAGAAAAATGTTTCTCTTGCAACCCTATGTTAGCTTCCTGTAGCAAATTTGTCTTTATAGTAGCAAATATGTTCTTCCTGTGGAAATTTTTTTTTTTCCTGTAGCAACCCTATTTCCTGTAGAAACTTCCTGTAGAAACTCTATTTTGCCTATAGCAACCAATATTTGCATGCAGAGAGGTGGTGGGTCCACCTTTTATTTTTTTAGTTTTTATTTTTCCTCTTTTTTCCATTTTTTTTCATTGCATGCAAAATAAACTCAAAGTGATGTTTTTTTAACTGAGTTGGCCCTCATTTACTCCTTGGCACTCCTTCTTCCATCATAACTAACTGCTGACCACCCACTTTCCCAATTCCTCTTCATTTTTGCCTTGCTCCTCTCGCACATATGTGTGTTTCTTGGTGGAAAAGTGAAGTTAATTGCTAGATAAGGTTGAGGTTGCTATGCTATTGATTTTGGCTATAAAAAAACTTTCCTTCTCACATTTTTAATATTTTCTTAAGCTATAATACATTCAAAGGGCAAGGTTAGATAGTTTCATACATGAGCCTTACCCTTGATGTGTTTTTGCAGGTGATATTGAGGTTGCCGATATGACTGTTGAAATTGTCTTTGGTGGTTCTGAAGCTTATATTAATGATCCTGAAGCTGCATGTGATAATATGTTGGAGGTAATATTGAAGATAGCCTTGACTATGGAGGTATTCTAT
Source organism: Pinus albicaulis (assembly GCA_034641835.2). Classification (NCBI taxonomy): domain Eukaryota; kingdom Viridiplantae; phylum Streptophyta; class Pinopsida; order Pinales; family Pinaceae; genus Pinus; species Pinus albicaulis. The sequence goes on from CM076574.1 coordinate 967,489,934, forward strand.
GGTTTTGTGTTGTTTCTATTATTGCTTCACATCCCTAGCTAAAATGTTGTTGCTGAGATGCACATGATGTGAGTGTTGTAGTTGATGATTTTTCTTATGTATAAGTCTTCATAGCATGATGATTCTGTGACTGGTTAATTTTTTGTGTGTGCAATATTTTTCCCAACGTTCAATCTTCTACTGGTGGAGTGGATGGATTTCTTCCTAAGGAGGGTGTGGTCTTCTCAACTTCATAAATGGCTTCATGATGCTCAAGGTGGCTTGATCTTATGCTATGCGGGTGAAAAAAAATTGATGTTGAGTTTTGATGTGGCTGTGTAGGTTTCTACAAGAGGAATCATATTCCTGTAGCAGAGACATCATTATTTCCTATGGGATTGATGGAAATTCATAGAAGGTATATGTAAAATGTTACAGTAATCAAGAGGTGGTGTAGGTGGTGGAAAAGTTCATGAAATAGCTCTTTTTGATTTTTTTCATGTAAGGCAGAGTGGAATTTGAGGATGAATTTGGCTAGATGGAGTGGATAGGTGATGGATGTGGTGTTGGGGGGCCTCTCCTAACCTTCTATAAACAATAAATGATATTTTTACCCTTTCCTCCAATCAGATCCGCTTCCTATAGCATCTACAGGACTTCCTATAGAATTTCAGGATAACCCCCTTGTAGCAGACTTGTTTTATACATAACACTCAAATGGTATTCTGGATTGACCTTAAATTTTTTAAGCATGTTACCATCATCCTTATGCACCTCCCCATAAAAAAATTGGTCGTTGGATGCACGAATATCGAGAAAAATTATAAAGGGTTGTAGTTGATGGAGGTTGATTATCATAAAGCGTGCACTGTAATTTGCTGAAATTTCTTGAGAGTGTTTCCATCATCCATATGAATCTCCCAATGAAACATATCATCAAATGTATGCATGGTTTTCAAAAAATAACAAAAACAATTTTTTTCTCAAAAACAGGACTTCTTGTAGCAAAAATAGGATTTCTTGTTACATTTTAGGACAATGAGGAAAATTAATGAGAAAATCTTGGAAATGATGGGTGGATGTTGAAAATGGATGAGGGTGATGCATTGGCATGACCTTGGTCCTTTTGGAGCATCTGAGCAAAGGAAGAGAAAGTCCAAGTTTGACTTCCTTTGACTAGATTTTTGACCAAATTTTTATTTTGGTGTAAACTTGTTTTTTTATTGCTTGCAAATGTTGGAAGGAACCTGCATTCATTAGAGAGAGATAAATGGAGATTTTTTTTTTTCTTTTCATTTTTTCATTTTTTTCATTTTTCTTAGGCCTACTAGCTGCCTCAATGAGGTTTTCAACGAGTAGGTCTACCTAAGCACCTAAGAAGAGGTTTTCACCTAGGATAGTTTCTTTTTCTCTTATTTTCTCTTTTTTCCAACCCATTGATCGCCTCATGGAGGTTTTCAATAAATGATCCAATATCAGGCACCTCAAAAGAGGTTTTCACTTGAGATTTTATTCTCTTCTTTTTTCTCTTTTTTATTACTTTTTCCTATCCTACTCTACTTGAAAAAATAAAATCTCTTTCAAGTATAGGAATACTTCCAGTGGAGCCATGTGCACATCAAGATGATAGATAGAATCATATGTAGGCTTGAAAAATATACTTTGACATGTACCTGAATATGAGAGACCAACTGCTTTGACTGAGATCATATGAAGTATTGTTGAAGAAGAGTGTGTTGCTAGAAATTAATGATTTTCTAGAACCATATTTCAATATAGTTGTGATGCCCCTGGTCCACTTGTTGATTTGGATCACCTTGGATGTCTTCTTCTTCCATGAAATTCAGATCTTCTTCGTTTTGTTGATTATTCTCTTGAACACATAGAGGATATAATGGTGAACATAATGTAACTTCCTCAAACTTTGATTTTTATTTTATCTCTTCATCAAGTGCAACTCATGATTCTTTGGTATTCTCATTTGAATCTTCTTTTTATGAATGTTATCTTTCAATGACATTAATATAATATCTTTTTTGCAATACCTTTCCTGATCTAAAATGAATACCATTTAGATCAAGAGGATATTTTTGGAAGTGTTGTACCTCAAAATTATAAGTGGGTTGAGATATTTATTTGTATGATTTTGGAAATGGTGGTACATATAGTTGAGTGGGAGTGGATCTATGAGATGGATGTGATTAAGGATTTGGTTGTGGTGGAGGTGGATTTTGGGGATAGCATGGAGTTAGGTATGGAGGATATTGAGGAAAATATTGAGGATATTGTGGATTTCTCCCATAAGGTTATTTCCAACCTTGTTTTCAAGATTTGTTTTGAGGTTGAGATGGCCAAGGTCGCCAAGGAAATAGTGTGTTCTAATTACTTTGAGATGTATGTGAATATGCTTGAAATTTAAAAGTAGGTCCTTGCATCATAGCAAGTTGACTAGGCTCCCATGATCTTCTTAGAGATATATAACATAGCTTCCTTGTTGATTGAATTGCTCCATTGTCCTCTTGGTAAAATTCCTTAAACCTTGGGAATGACGGGCAATATGGTTTTGCATGGACAACACAAATATCAACATATTCTTTTTTCTCATCTTGCATTCTTAACATTTCTACTTGTTCTCTTAGATTTCTAAGAATTTTTGTTTTAAAGTTATGAAGAAAATTTCCAAGTTTAGCTTGACTTACAAATTTTGATGTTGATTTACTTACCCTTTCCCTTCCTCTTGATATGCACTTACATGTTTCACAAATTTCTTCAAATGATAATTGGTATACATCTCCTCTACTCATGAGATCAAGGTGATCGATCCTCTCATCCCTAATTGTTCTAAGTAAGAGGGTTTTTAGTGTGTCAAATCCTAAATGATGTAATTTTCCCCTCTTAAAATTATACATGAACCTCTCTATTATATCCTCAAGGCTCTCATCTTGTTTTTTATTCATTCTAAAAAATTCTTCTTTAATATCATGATCTTTGTATTTTTCTATAAATATCTTTTACATATAATTCCATGATCTTATTGAATTATTAACTAAACTCATGAACCATTTAAGAGCTCTATCCTTCAATGTTGCCAGAAATAATCTCAATTTTTTTTTCTCTTTAATAAGTAACCATAAGATGTATAAATTATTTCAAATTTAAAGAGAAAGGTTTCCGGTTCCTCTGACCTCATAACCATGGAAGTTGGGAAGGAAATATGGAGGGATGTTCTTCATATGCACACTGACATCCGTACCTTGAATGGGAATCCAAGAGGATACTCTTCATTTTCATCATCTCCATCCATTTTTTCTACCTTCTTTGCCACCTCTTATTCTTATACCTACTGTTAGGGTCCTATAATAATAGGGTTCATAATTTTTGAATTGACTTTGATAGTCTTGTAAATATGTACATACCTTGCTTTCTGCAAGTTTTTTTCCCATATTTTGAAAATGAAAAATAATAAAAAATGAAAATATGGTAAAAGTCCTAAAGGAAATATCAAAGGACTTAGAAAAAGATAGGCCCCAAAAGAAAAAAGAGGAAAATAAGACATGAAAGTGAGCAAGTCAAAATGCCACTACCATTTAATTTTACTGCAAGAATAATGATTATGTGCAGATTGTCAATAAATGCCATAATCCATGATAAGTTAAACAGTTTAATCTTAAATTTTCATGCTTTGAATTTCAATTTTTAGATAGAGAATAAAGATATGTCAAACAGTATAAACTTGACAAATCAGTAGATAGTTAGAGAATAAATGAGGAGCTCAACAGTTTAATCTAAGCCCTCAGATGAAATAAGGTTAGATTTAGATAGTTTTTATGTTTTCAAAGAAAAATTGATTTAGGTTTGCAAGCTTAAATGAACCCATGAAAATGAAGTAAACAAAATGGTAGAAATAATGATGGGTAGGTAGAAAGCAGTTGTGCAAAGCATGTAATAAATCATCATCGGAAAAAAATTACTAATTTCCTCTCCCCAAAAATGATTCAGTATTCTAAACCTTCAGTTAAAGAGGCTTAGAGCATTTCTCTAACTTCTGTTGGGACCGAACCCAAGGTTTGATAACTCATTGATTAAAGATATTGGAATCCCTACATAAAAACCATTTCATCAGCATATTCACCCTTTTCCAAGGTTATGATCCCTTTTCGTAAGTAAAATACCCTTTTTCTTAGTAAAAGTAAAAACCGTACATAATTAATTTCATCTTCATTCAGAAACACTAAAAAACCTACAAAATACATTTATCATAAGTTCATGTGTAAAAAACAAAAATGAGACAAAACTATGCTTTATTGCCTATTTTTACACTTTACTTAGTTTTAAATTATGTATTTTAATTCATTTCATACATTACACCTTGATTTCATATTAATTTCTAACTTATATTATTAAATCCCTAAATTATACCCTTCCCGTATATTATTAAATCCTTTATAAATAAATAACCCCAAAAGAAACCACTATTTTAAAAGTTTAACCTATGGATATTTATGCCATGTGACAAAAATAAAACCCACCCTTTATTCCCATAGGTTATAAACATATCAAATACAAAAATAACCCGCCCCTATGGTATTAAAACACCTGTTATAAGGTTTTGTTACCATATAATAATACTCGCGCCAGCATTATTGATTGAAACATTTGTTAAATGCTTTAATTTAAAAATGTATAACATTACCCCTCCGCCAATCTTATAATATAAAGTTTTAAACATTATAAATTTATTTTTATAAGGTTTAAAAACCTATCCCACCACATTGATAAATATTGGACCCCACTCTGAAATCTCGAGCAACTTTAAGATTAAATCATGATCGTTCGCAATCAAGCCACCAAATCTGATGAACGAAAGCCCATATCACAAATTTAAGTTGCGCGACTACAACTTTTTCATTTCCATGCGAAATAGGTTGTTTTAGCCTTTTCTCTTTCCCCCATATGGATTATTTTCATTGGATCACATCTGATCCAATTGAAACCACTTACCACCTTAAACCTGTGCGATAACCACTCACAGTTTCTATCCTTCGAAGCTCGAAAACCACTCATTGTATGACATGACCGCCATTTATTGAAGGCCATATTAAACCTAAAATGTCTAATAAACCCCAAAATTGCACCGTTTATCCCTTTCCTACACTTAACGACTATATGCTCCATCCCAACTCAGAGAATGAAGGATTTTGCAATATTTTTATGCCCAGAACTAGTGAAAAGACTTTATTTACCGTCGAAGATTGCTGAAAGTTCAATAAAACTTCCAGAAGATACCGCAAACCTGTCAAACACATCAGAACCTATTTCAAAGGCCTATACCTGTGTAAAACAGGTATTTTGGAGAAAATTGAGCCTGTTATCAATTTGAAAGAACATTTTATAAAGAAAAAATAAAGTAAGAGCTTAAATTTATCCAAGAAAGCCTATTAAAAAAGGACCAAAAAGAGGCAAAACCCTGGCAATTTTTTTGAGAAAACCCTGTTTTATACCGCGCTTAGTTTTAAAAGGAAAATGTTAAGTTTATATGGTTTTTACAGAGTATATAAAACTCTAGTTAAAACCCAGAAATCCTCTGAAGGTAATTTGACCCTCTGTGCCTTAATTGAAACGATTTTTAGTACAATATCGATTGAAAAAGCCCAAGAAACCCTTATTTGAATTTCATAAACAGGTGAGAGTCTGAAATTCATGTTGAAGATTGAAATTGAAAGATAAATTCATGGATAGAACCATATTCTACTTATTTTCATCCAAAAACCTCTGTCAGAGTCAAAAATATTTCTGTAAACCATTTAATCTTACATAAGAAACCAGAAATCCTAAAAATAGAGTTTTTGTAGTCTTAAAAGCCTAAAAATGCCTAAATCTACTCCAGCTGTGTCCTCTAAGACTGCCATCATTGTGAATCCTCTACAACCTCCTATTGTAGACATTGAGCACACCCCATTAGCAGATGCTGACTACAAAATAGAAGACCCATTTGTAGAATTCAATTTGTTAGAACTTTATAACTGGAGCTTTGAAAAGTCTTTAGATCAGGTGGAAGAATTTCAAAGTTGGGAATCAAACCTGCATAGATATGTTGTTCCAGTTACTCATTCATGCCCATAGGTCTTTAGGTTATGCTAGCATTATTATGTAGCTGAGCAAAGAGCAATAGTGAATGCAAACAAATAAGTAATTTTTACACTTACTGTTGAGTCCATAAATCAAATGTTACAGCTCAAACTTGATCCTCAAGTAGTTCCTTTTTCTATAGAAGAACTTACCAAGATGTACATTGGCATTGATTTTCCCAAAATATTCCAGATCTTCCAAGTATTCATGCCCTTACATGTGGAAATTCCTAAAATCAATCCTCCATACTCCACTTCAAAATTTACAGAATGTTCAAGGCATGTCATTTCCATGCTATCATTAATCCTAGGATACTTTACAGATGAGCACACAAATGAATCCATCCTAGGTTTCCTATCTACTTTTACACCAAGACAACCTCCTTCTATCATCTTCAATTATGTTGAGTACATTGCTGACAATATCCATGAACATCTGGTCAAATTGCCAACTGAATGAGTGTTTAGATACACATCTTTTCTCTTCCATATGTTTTTGTATTTTCGTGAAGATAAGTTTCCAGTAACCCTCCAGAAGCTTGACATAGAAGGAAATCCACTTTCAGTTATTTTTTGGACATATTTGATCAGAAATGAGTCCACAGAGTTTACTTATACAAAGTTTTCAGACTTCTTTGTTCATCCATTGATAAATATGTTAACAAATACTAAACAAAAAAGGATCAATGATGAGATGAAGTAAATTTTACGGCTATCTAAAAAGACCAAAAGTGGAGATTGGTAATTGTATGAAAAACACACAGAAATCAGAATTTTTGGGTCTATATGTTGCCTTACAAATTACCCGAATTTGTACCAATGAGGGTTTTTTCCTTGGAATACATCAATAAAATATTAAATTCTAATTCTATCAACTTCCTAGCAGCAAAGAAGAAAAAACAATTTAAGTTGAAGAATCAAGTGAGGCCCTTCATTTGTAATCATAGAGATGCAGAGACAGAGGCAGCTAAACAATTACTAGAGTAGAGTTTTGAAGAGAGTTTCTCTTGGAACTCTGATCCAGAAGGAATACTGAGTAAAATTAGGGTTAAGTGAAAAATAACACCCTACATTCATGAGAAAAAACCAGTCATTGAGAAGTATGTCAATCAGACTAAGTGGATAGAAAACACTTTGATAGATGCAGTAAAGCAAGGTGATACTAGTCACACTTTACAAACTGCAAATAAAGCAGAGAAAACCACCAAAATATTAAGAGAATAAGGTTCTTATGTTGCTGAAACCACCACTAAGACTAGGTTCAAGTTAAGATATAATAAAAATCCTAAGTTAAACTCAGTTGAAAAAGAAAAAGTGACTATTGAGGTTGAAGACACAGATGTCCGAGTAACAAACACATATGTTGCTACAGTTATCACAAATGAACCTTTTACATAGAATTTGAATGAAGAATAGATTGATAATTCAAATGCATAGTTGAGAGAGAAACAATAGGATTTAGAAGCATCATCTTCACAAACAGTAGAGGAAGAGGACCTTGATATTAAGGAAAAGTATAAACAAATCAAGACAAAGAATGAAGAGATAAAAAATGAGATTTACTCTCAATATTTTAAGCAAACACCAACTGTTCAAAACATACTCTTATCAGCCTTTGATTACTCAAATAAAAGGTTAATCATGTCATTGTTACATCCTACAGTGAAGATTCCAAAGAAAGTTGCAGACTACAAAAAGATTGATCTAGAAGTACAAACAGAAAAAATTCATGCACTTGATCAAATAGAATATCATAGACAGAGTTCAAAGATGTTGTATTCTACCATTACAACCAAGGCTATGAGTGTTAAAAAACTTCAGAACGCAATCATAAACTCGAAAGACCAAATGAAAGTTGTCAAAGCCTCATTATATGCTAAAGATATTATAATTAAATCTTTATAAGAGTTGGTCATGCAAGTTGGATATGATCCTGCAAATGTCAAAGTTGCAGAACAGTTAGTGAAGAAAAATAATGAGGACATTGCAACATTAAGGAAACAACTTAAGCTTCCATCAAATGAACATCCTCAAGCCAAATAAATTATAGAAGAACAGACTGAGAAGGATGATATGATGAACTTAATCTTTCAGCTAGTAGGATAGATCAAAGAAATGAAAATTCAAATGGACAAGCTTGTCCATGAAAAGGAAACAACAAAATAACAGGAAGTTATTTCAGTAATTCCTATGGTTACAACAATTGTGCTATCAACTCTAGCAGAAGAGTTGGCACCCAAAGTACCAGTGGCTACTGTAGTGCCAGTGACATCATCTACAACTTCAGCTACAGAGTCATTTACTACAACAGCTCAACCTTCAGATGAGGCCAGTAAACTATTAAAAGCCATGGAAGAAATGTCACTTCAGAAAAGTGATATTAACATATTGAAAAAAGTGATAGAAAATTTTGAAGATACAAAGAAATTAGCCCAAATCAATACCAAAAATCATGAGCAAAGGGCTAATAGATTAAATGAAGAACTCAAGAAACTTCGAGAAGATTTAACCTTAAAGGAACCAATATCATATGTGAAAAAATAGTTATGGAAAAAAATCATTGAAGCTATCAATGATGTGTGGCGGTAAATTTAGATGATCTATGAACAAAGAGATTTAATAAAAGCAACACTAACAGAAATTCAGAAGACTAAAGATGAGCTAGGTAATAAACCTGAGCAAGCCATATAATTGATTAAGTTTCTCAATAGTAAAAACAAGCATGAGTTAGAATAAATTGAGATCACTGATTGGAATAAAACAATCCATGAAATAATGAAAGTCATCACTAAGAAGAACCTGATGAAATAGCTTGAAGAGAAGTGTGAAAATATGAACATAAACATAACCAATTTTATGGTTAAATTTGAAAATCTAAGGAAAATAAGTCTGCCTAACATTTTGGTCATCAATGATAAGCTTATGCCTTAGGAAGATTACAATAAAAATATCAGAGAATATGCAAAAGAGCAAGTGAACAAGACAAATCGATAAGGTATCCCTATAGGAAAAGTCTTACTCAGAAGTTTGGAAGATTTATTTTATTTGCAGCATGAGATAAGACATTGGTTTGTCATTTTTTCAAGATATACCGAGGTAGATGAAAACTTCAGGAAGCTGAAGAAGATACACATTCCACATGATGAAGCTTGGCAATCACTTACTGATTTACTATGAAAGTTAAAGGGCAGAAACAAGAAACAAAGCAGTTTGCTGATTTTTTTCAGTTAAAATGGAATTTATTACAACAATATTTTTTTTTTACAGAGTTAAAGAGTATCCAAGTTAAAGAGTATCAGGTTAAAGGAAATCAGAGTGAAAGAGTATAAGATAAAGAAGATCAAATTTCAAAACAGATTTAAATATCTAAGCCAGCAAAGAGGACACCAAGGCAACTAGCTGCACCTTATCCACAATTAGTTTCTATTTTATTTGGATAGATAGGATAGCTTGCTAATTTGTTAAGAAACTGTCTCTATTTTGTTGTAAAGATATTTTTATTTTCCTTAGGTAATTCCTAGAAGAATTCTAGGATATTTTGTAAACACTTTTGTATAAATACTTCACTCTTTGAAGTATTATTGTGGAATAAATTGCTAAAGATTTCTATAGTCATTTTGGTTGTACTTGAAGGCTTTTGTGTTTCAAATTTCGAGTAACAGACATGATTGAATCAGTTAGCATCATATTTAAGGATTCATTTGATGAGCTATTGAAGTGAAGTATTTTCTACTTTTCATTGTTTATCTTCTTTGTTTCATGCATCCATATATGTGTTCCAAATTTGAATGATAATTCAGGAGTATTATTTCAAGATTTGTTAAAAGCACCCTGTCTTTAATGTTTATCATTTCTATGTTTTCTATTGATTTATAGAGTAGGGAACCCTTAATTTCTCTCTCTTTCATTTTACCTCTGCCTACTACTTCTCTTTTCCGGATCAAATAACTCTTCATTTCTCTTTATCCCAATCAAATCAACTCACCAAACAACCTTCCAAGATCTTCAAAGGCTTATCTATTTTGCCCTAAAAACATTTGACTTTTTGACCTTGATCCTAGATCTGTCTTCTTGAATTTTGACTCCTTAGCCCAATGGACAAATAGATTTCCCACTATCCATCTCATTAAGTGATTTTTCCCACCAAATCAAATCAAGCCAAAACCAAATTTCACAATCATAACTAGCCTAATATTTTATAAATCAAAACAAAGTTAAATTTTATAGAGAGAGCCCTCTCCGAACCCTAGGAAGGCTAGATCCTAGAGTTGAAAAGTTGGTCTGTGGTTACCTCTAGAGTTATTTTAACTTTAAATCAAAATCTCACAACTTAGAGAATTACTAGAGTGATAACATACTGGTGACTCCGCTGGGGACTTAACCAATACTTAGTTGTGAAATAGATCTTAAAGGAAATCATTTTTATTATCCTTTTTCCTTTAAGACTGTTTGACAAGTTGTGAGTATTAAAAACTTAATTCTAGCTTCTAGGAAAATTTACTATACCAGGTCTAAACCAGATCCTAAACTTGCTAATATAGTAGACAACCTAGACAGAATTGGGAAAAAGAAAAAACAGATAGAAGATTTAGATGCTAAAGTTTCATTAATTAGATCCAACTCATTACCACAAGAGTTAGTAAGTCTACAAGATATACAGTTTGATCTGAAATTTTAAAATTCTTTGTTCAAAAGTAAATCATAATCTGATTTAAAAACTATTGTTATAGATCCTGTTTTCATTTCATTTTTGGAAACAAAACATAAACATATTACAGTAGATTCTGAATTAAGGAAAGTTAAAAATCAATACAATCTTGAAGAGATTAATGCTACTATCATTAAGGAAATTGATGAAGCTATTGAATGTGCTCAATCATTAGCTTACACATATAAACCTTCTATTCCTCATTTAGATACCACTACTTCATCTATAGTTTCCACTACCATACAGTCTACAGATCCATTTATCTCTAGACTACCCTTACAGCCTAGAATATTATTTCCTTCATCCCCTACATCCATTTCATCCACTAGTTTACCTTCTACTATTTCAAATACATCATTCTCATTTTCTAGTAGTTCCTTATATATTCCAATTTCATTTCCTAGTACCTCCACTTCATCCTTTATTTCCTCCATTACTTTTTCTAGTTCACCATCTTATATTCCATTTTCATTAGTTACTTCTGTTACTACATCAACTACTGCTTCCAGTTTAGCCCCAAGAACTTTCAATATATCCCCAAGCCAAGCTCGAATTCAAGGTATGGCTACTAGGTATGCTCCCCTTGATCTTCCAGGACAACTTCATGACATGCCTCAGGATTACCAAAGTAAGATACCATAATTTGATGCTACTACACAATACACTGCACAACAACACATAAACAAAATGACAGATTACTTTCAACTCCATGAAATAGATGATTATGATGTACAAATGAGGTTGTTTGCACAAACATTAACAGGATAAGTCAAAAAATGGTTCAAAGGTCTTGTTGCAGGTAGTATAGCTGATTTAGCTGTTTTTCATAGAGTATTTTTAAATAAATGGGAAAAGAAGAAGAATCCCCTCCAAATATTGTCTGAATTTGATGCAATGAAAAGATCTCCCAATGAATTAGTAAAAGACTACTGCACTAGATATAACAGTGTTTTCAATTCAATTCCTGCAAATCTAAAACCCACTCCTGACTCTATCTTACTTAAATTCCCATATGGATTTGACACAAACATGGCATATAAGTTAAGAGAAATAAATGCAGATGTTAGGTCCCTATATCAATAGTATAGTCCCTTATTATTGTTAGTGTAACCCCCTTATTTTTATTAGTGTACCCTTGTAACCCCCATTTTGTTATTATTGTGCCCTTAAATTATTATTGTTAGGTCGGCTAGGATTACATTGTGGCCCACTAGGATTACATTATGGCCCCATGGACTCCTATATATAAAAAGGAGGTTTTGTAAATTGTATCATCCAAGAATTGTTCATTTATGTAATGTATTGGAGGTTGTCCCCTCGAAGTGGCTTATTTCTAAGGCGTTGATATCTCTTTTCTTCTATTTTTGGAGCTGGTTACACAACATTTGGTATCAGAGCTTTGGATTCTAGGGTTTCACTGCTCCAAACAGGTCATCGTGGAATTTTCACTATAAATTTTTTTCTATAAAGTTTCAGAAGCTGAAATTTGTAGGGTACGAAGCTGAAATACTGAGGCAGATTGTCTAAAAATTTCAGAGCTTGGTTCGCAATATTTTCGGAGATATCATCTGTGGAAGTTAGGTATTTGTTCAAGCTCCTAAACAGGTCATCGTGGAATTTGCGCTATAAATTGTTTTCTACGAAGGTTCAGAATCTGAAATTTGTATGGTGCAAAGCCGAAATCCTGAGGAAATTCGTCAAAAAATTTTAGAGCTTGGTTCGCAATATTTTTGGAGATATGATCTGTGGAAGGTAGTGCTTTTTCAGGCTCCTGAATTTCATCTCAAAGAGGTGATCGTGGGAAAAGTTCAATAACTCTCTCTCTGGGTAGTGGATTTGAGTGCCATTAAAAGTGGTCACAAGTACACGGACTATAGTTTCTTGGCTATCAATTTTAGAGACAAAGGACGAAACAATGACACGTGGCAAGTCCTACAAGTTTTCTCTACTGAACCAGTCCAGAATTACGTCATTGTGGGAGATTGGACACAAATTTGTCTTGGGGAATACAAATTAGATCAGACCTGTGGCATTTGAAAGAGGCTTCAGAGGGCTACTACAGGGCTGAATTTCAGATATTGAAGATTTTCAATTACAAATATAATTCAATTTCAATATCGAGCTCCTCAAAGCAAGTAAAAGGTGTGTATTTTTTTTTTTCCGAATTGCATAAGTCTTGTTTGAAGAATCAAGTTGAATTGATTCCAAGGGCATATTGTAGAATAGGTATCAATATTGGATTCTAAAATGGCCCCTAAAAATAATTCAACACCCATTAATCCTTCAGAAGGCTCTACCATGACTCATGAAGATGAAGAATTGCAACATGATCTATCAAAATTACAAGAGCAAGTGCAACAAATTTCACTTTCGCAAAGAGCAACAAAAAATGAAATGGAAGTTTTGAAGAAAGGCGTGGAAGTGAAGATGGACGGTTTGAAGAAAGGCATGGAAGCTAAGATGGATGGCGTGGAAGTGAAGATGGACGGTTTGAAGAAAGGCGTGGAAGCTAAGATGGATGGCGTGCAAGCTAATATGGATGGCGTGGAAGCTAAGATGGATGGCATGGAGGCTGGCATGGAATCTAAGATGGATGACATGGAAGCTAAGATCGATGAGAAAATGGAAAACATGAAGAATTTTCTAAAAACAGACATGGAAGGTTTGACAAAGTTGATACAAGAAAGGTTTCCTAATGGTGAAAAGATAGTAGAAGAACCTCATGATGAGAACAAAATAAATGTTAATTGTGATTTCATAAACTCTAATGTTGGCGGGAAGAACCACCATATTATAAATATGGATATGAGGAAGTTTGATGGAAAGGATCCTGTAACATGGATACTACAGATGGAGCAATATTTTGATCTCCATAACGTGCAAAACACACAAAAGGTACACATTACAACTTTACATTTAGAACAAAATACATTTGTATGGTATCGATGGCTTTGCTCCCGTAAAGAAATTGTCACTTGGTCAATTTTTATGGAGGAAATGATAGCACATTATGAGGATACAAAGAGCAACACTTTCTTTAGCCAATTGATAAATCTCAAACAAAAGGGTTTAGTGGGGCAGCACATTGAGGACTTCCAAAAATTGAATATAAGGGTAACCGATATTCCAGAGGAACACAGGATTGATCTCTTCATAGGCACTTTAAAGGATAACATCCAACATGAAGTTCGCGTTTTGGAACCTGATTCATTGGAGAAGGCATTCAGGTTGGCAAGAAAAGTTGAATGTAAAATTATGGCGACAAGGAAGCCTACCACTCAATTCTATAAAGAAGGAAGTGTTGCTTCGCCTAGATTTCCACAACCTACAAGGTTGACACCACAAAAATTGGAAGAAAAAAGAGCAAAAGGGCTTTGCTACAGTTGTGATAGCAAATACACTAAAGGTCATAAGTGTGCTGAAAATAAATTATTTTACATAGATTGTGAAGAAGAAGAAGAAAATGAAGAAGAAGAGGATACACACCAGGAAACAGCCATAGAAGAGGAAGAAATGAATCCGACCATATCATGTAATGCACTGGCAGGAATTACCACTCCTCAAACTCTCAAGATAGCAGGACAGATCAAGAAGAAAAAGGTAATAGTGTTGATTGATTCAGGTAGCACCCATAATTTTGTTCATTGTAAGGTAGCCAAGGAATTAAATTGTTTCCTATACCCAGCACCAGAATGTCAAGTGATGGTTGCAAATGGAGGAACTATAAATTTCTCTGGAAAATGCCATAATATCAAGCTAACCATGGGGGAATATGTATTGACTAGTCCAATGCTTTGCATTCCTATGGGAGGTGCTGATGTTGTACTAGGAGTACAATGGTTACAATCTTTGGGGACGGTAGCTTTTAATTTTCAAGAACTTTTCTTGAAATTTTTTTCAGAAGGAAAGGAATTCAAATTATGGGGTATTGAAGGGAAGCCAGGAGGGATAATAAGCTCTAATGTCATTACAAAGCTTCTAAAGAAAGAACAACAAGGCGTAATTGCACAATTATGCTCTCTAGAAGTTCCGACATCAAAATCATCTATTTCTACAGATCTCCAACAAGTCTTGGGAAATCATTCCAAGGTGTTTGAAACTCCCAAAGGACTCCCACCTATTCGTGATCATGATCATGCTATTCATTTGATTGCAGGAAGTGTTCCTCCAAACATCAGGCCTTATAGAGATCCTTACTTCCAAAAGAGCGAAATTGAACGTATGATTGCAGAAATGTTAGAGGCGGGTATAATTCAACCTAGTCAAAGTTCTTTCTCTGCTCCTGTAGTATTGGTACACAAGAAGGATGGATGATGGCGAATGTGTCCAGATTATAGGGAGCTCAATAAGCTCACCATTAAAGATAAATTTCCCATTCCTGTGATTGATGAATTATTGAATGAATTACATGGAGCAATTTATTTTACCAAGTTGGATCTTCGTTCAGGATATCATCAAATTAGAATGAAGACTGAAGATATTCCAAAAACAACATTTCGAACTCATGAGGGTCATTATGAATTTTTGGTCATGCCTTTTGGCCTTACCAATGCACCTTCTACATTTCAAGGGTCGATGAATTCCATTTTCAAACCCTTCCTTAGAAATTTTGTGCTAGTATTTTTTGATGATATACTAATCTACAGCAGGTCTTGGAAGGATCATGTTGAACATGTTGACAGGGTGCTCAAACTATTGCAGGAGAAACAATTATATGCAAAAAAATCCAAATGTTTCTTTGGAGTACAAGAGGTGGAATATCTGGGCCATATTGTATCTCACGAGGGTGTTAAAGTAGACCCTAACAAAATTAAAGCCATTAAGGAATGGAAATTCCCCACAACCATAAAGCAGTTGCGAGGATTTCTCGGGTTAACAGGGTATTATCGCAAGTTTTTAAGAATTATGGGAGAATAGCAGCACCTCTAACAACATTATTGAAGAAAGATGCATTTTCATGGACTCCTGAAGCAACTAAGGCCTTTGAACATCTTAAAGAGGCAATGTGCCTAGCGCCTGTCTTAGCTACGCCAGACTTCACAAAAACCTTTATTGTGGAATGTGATGCCTCAGAAAATGGAATTGGTGTTGTTTTAATGCAGGAAGGAAGACCCATTGCTTTTGAAAGTCGTCCAATCAAAGGAAAGTATTTACAAAAACCTATTTATGAGAAGGAAATGTTAGCAATACTGTATGCACTAAAGAAATGGCGAACTTACCTAATGGGAAGACACTTCAAGGTAAAAACTGATCATGATAGTCTTAAACACTTTTTGGAACAAAGACTATCGCCAGAAGAGCAACAAAAATGGGTCACAAACACTCTCAAGAAAGGATGAAGAGGTGGAAGCATTGCTTTGTGCCATTTCTATTATCCAACCAGATTGGATAACTGAAGCAAGAGATGAATAGAAGAAGAAAAAATATGTATGGACACTCATCCAAAAGTTGCAACAAGATCCTAGTACATCTGATACATTTAGTTGGAAAAATGATTCCTTATGGTACAAAGATCGCTTATATCTTTGTAAGAATTCCCATCTAAAACAAAATATTCTTCTGGAATTGCACACTTCTCCTTTAGGAGGACACTCAGGATTTTTAAAAACTTACCACAGGGTGAAGAAAGAATTTTTTTGGGATGGCCTTAAATCTGATATTCAAAAGTTTGTGGCAGAATGTTTGGTTTGCCAGCAGAATAAAGTGGAGACAATTAAGACCCCGGGACTTCTACAACCTTCATCCATTCCAAGTCAACGTTGGGAGGAGATTTCAATGGATTTTATCACAGGTTTACCTAAGTCCAAAGGAAAGAATGTCATCATGGTGGTAGTTGATAGACTTAACAATTATGCACACTTTTGTGCATTATCTCATCCATTTAAAGCAAGTACAGTTGCTACTACATTTATGGACAGAATTCAAAAGCTACATGGAAGCTCAAGGGTTATTGTGAGCGACAGAGATCCCATTTTTACTGGAAATTTTTGGACGGAGTTATTTTCTTGTTTGGGTACTCAATTAGCTCATACCTCATCTTATCATCCTCAATCTGATGGTCAAACTGAGATCGTAAATAAATGTTTGGAAGGATATCTTCGTTGTTTTGTATCTGATAAACAAACACAATGGGTCAAGTGGTTACCTCTTGCTGAATGGTGGTATAACACTTCCTTCCATACCGCAGCAAAAATGACCCCATTTATGGCACTTTATGGATATCATCCACCATCCATCACATCATCTTTAAGAGAAAATTCTAAGGTTCAAGCAGTGGAAGATCACATCGAGCATCAGCAAGAAGTTCTCCAACTCTTAAAGGATAACGTGAATTTGGCACAAAATCGAATGAAACAATAGGCAGATCAACATCGCAGCGAGAGAAGTTTTGATGTAGGAGATTGGGTATTTTTACGGCTACAACCATACAAACAAATTTCCCTCAAGCAAGATAAGAAGTATAATAAATTATCACCAAAGTACTATGGTCCTTACAAGGTGTTGCAAAAGATTGGTTCTATGGCATATAAATTGGAGCTTCCTGCTTCTTCGCGAGTACATCCAGTTTTCCATGTTTCATGCTTAAAAAAGGTTATAGGTGAAAATCTTCTAGTTCAAACAATATTTCTAGAACTTGATGAGGAAGGAAAAATCATATTGGAACCTGAAGCGGTCATGGAAACAAGAACTCGATAGCTACGGAATCGATCAATTTCAGAGTATCTCATCAAGTGGAAGAAATTACCCACTGAAGATTCTACATGGGAGGATGATAATTTTATACAGAAGCACCCAGAGCTACTCAAGCGTTGAGGACAACACTTTTTTGAAGGAGAGGGGCATGTTAGGTCCCTATATCACTAGTATAGTCCTTATTATTGTTAGTGTAACCCCCTTATTGTTATTATTGTACCCTTGTAACCCCCATTTTGTTATTATTGTGCCCTTAAATTATTATTGTTAGGTCGGCTAGGATTACATTGTGGCCCACTAGGATTACATTATGGCCCCATGGACTCCTATATATAGAAAGGAGGTTTTGTAAATTGTATCATCCAAGAATTGTTCATTCATATAATGTATTGGAGGTTTCCGCCTCGAAGTGGCTTATTTCTAAGGCGTTGATATCTTTTTTCTTCTATTTTTGGAGCTGGTTACACAACATCAGAAACTTTAGAAAGAATGCAAATAGATGTTGTAGGAGTAGAAGTAAACATTTTAGCTAAAAAGGCCAGATTAAGAAATGAGAGGAGAGTAACCATGAAAGGAGAAGCCTCTAGTTCAGAAACAAAAATAGATTTTTTAGCTAAGACTTTAGAGAGAATGATGGATAAATTAGAAAACATAGAAAGAAGACCTCAATGGGATAATCTACAACAAATCAGAAATCCCAACTTTAGGAAAAACACAAATTCAGGAAAATCAAAAGAATCAGCCCCAGATCAGACAATAAGATCCCCATTTCAGGAGAACTATGCTGAAAGTTCTCAAAACAATGATGAGGATGAGGATACCATAAATATAATTGGAATAGATGATAATAACACTATCTATATCACACAGGAAGATCAAGAGTTATTTGAACTCCAACAACTCCAATTAGATTCAGGTGAATCATTCGATTATTAACAAGGTTGTGATTTTTCCATAAACAAAGTACATAAGAAATATAACCTTAGGAGTAAGAAAAACACTGAACCTTATACTAAGAAAACAACACAAATTGAAAATAAGAAAACAGTAGAAGCCCCAACAACAAAATTTCTGCAAATTCTCCCTAGGGAAAATAAGCAAAACTCTAGTTCTTCCCAAAAAGTTTTCAATCCTAAAATTTCACCAAGCCCTAAGATCGTTGACATAACAGATGAAGTTGCTCAAGATACAAAATATTCACAAAAATATACTACTGCTAAAGCAACTAATTCTTCTAAAACAACAAATTCAGATCCTAAAACATCCATGGCTGATCCAAAATCAGCAGATCCAAAAGCTTCCACTGCAAAAACAACTTCTAACACTTCAAACTCTAAAAAAACATCTGCTGCTTCAAAAACCATACCTGAAATGAAAAATAGGAAGAGCAAAATACAAGAAAATCAAACAGAAAATGAAAACATAACTGTATAAAAACAAGATAAACCCACACAAACTACAGTTACTAAAGAAGAGTTAATTCAAATAAGTAAATCACAACCTTCATTCAATATACAAACTGAAATTGCAAAGTTAAATACCAATTCCTTTGACAGAATTGGTAAAACATGATTTGTATAAATAAACCATCACTTAAACATTAAACATAAATGATGGAGAAGACTCTATAAACTTGAATGATGATCAACCAGAGTTGATTTTTGGCCCAGATGTAAATGGAAAGCATCAAGATGGATCAGTTCCTCCATTTTACATCAGTGTAACTATTCATGACCAAATCTTACACAACACAATGTTAGATTCATGAGCTTCACATAATCTAATGCCCAAAGATATAATGGAAACCCTGAACTTAGACATTACAAGGCCTTACAAAGATTTATTTTCATTTGATTCTAGCAAAGTAAAATGCCTAGGTTTAATCAAATATTTGTGTGTAACATTAGTTCAATATCCTGTTAAGAGTATACTTATGGACATTGTAGTAGTTGATATCCCACCCAAATATGGAATGTTATTATCTCGTTCATGGGGAGCAAAGTTACAGGGATCTCTACAATTGGACATGTCTTATGCTACTATATCATTTTTTGGTCAACCTAAGAAGTTATATAGGGAAACAATGATGAAATATATGGTGAGTAGTGCTGAAAGGTCAATAAATTACCCAATTTACACTACACCTACTGACCCAGATTCATTCATGCTATGTAATTATGAAACTGATAATGAAATCAAGACTGAACTAAGGGAAGAAAAGAAAACAAAAAATAATGATAATATATTTTATGAATCTTTATGGCATTTAGATTTTGATGGCTTAGTAAACAAGTTAGGAGTAGGAGCAGGAGTATGGATAACTAATATAGAGAAAAATCATGCAGAAGGGCATGCTTTCAGATTGAATTTCAAATGCACTAACAATATGGCTGAGTATGAAGCCCTCATTTTAGGACTCCAGATTATCAAAAACCTAGGAGATAAAATAATAGCAATAATGGGAGATTTAGAGTTGATTGTAAAATAAATTAATGGTGAATATTCTGTTTACAATCCTAGACTAGGCCGATATAGAGAGATTGTACTAGATTTGATTGATGATTTGTTGGAATGTAATTTCTCTGCAATACCAAGAAGGCAAAACTTAAAAGCACACTCTTTAGCAACTTTTGATAGTACTTTAATTTACCTTTTCAGCCCAATCATATGTATACTGTAGAAGTAAAACGCAAACCAATAATTCCAGACAACCTCAAATATTGGCCAAATTTTCTCACAATATCAACAAATTTACCATTTTATGAATAATGAAGGTGAATTTCAGAACTGTAAAATAGACACTGATTGTACCATAGATCAAGATTTAGACGTTGAAATTGATTTACATAATGTAGATGTAAATAAAGTCAAGTTTTCTAGACCTACTAAATTTACTCAGTTAGATATAGATAAATTAGAGAGAGCAGAAATGGATGAAATAATTGATGAAGAATCTGATATATTAAATCTCAAAGATAATTTCTTACCAAAAGGTTTAACTCCTTTAGAATATTTATTTGACTCAAATGATGTTGCTAGAAAGATCAAGATGGAGCCACTTAGATCTGACATTGAGGAATGCAACATAGGCACAGAACTGAAACCCAAAATGATTAAACTTTCCAAAGACTTACCTCAATAGGAAAAGGAAAAATATATTGCTCTTTTTAAGGAATTTGAATATGTTTTTGCTTGGAGTTATGAGGACCTAAAATCCTATGACACCAACATAATTCAACATAAAATTCCTATAAAAGAAGATAAAAAACCCTTTAAGTAAAAGTTAAGGAGAATTTGATGCCCTTAATAGAAAAGGAAGTAAAAAGAATGTATGATGCACAGATAATTGCACCAATCAGATATTCTAATTGGGTTTCTAACCTAGTTCCAACCAGAAAAAAGACAAGAGAGATTATATTATGTGTTGATTTTAGGAATTTAAACAAAGTATCCTTAAAAGATAATTATTCTTTACCAAAAATGGATCACATTTTACAAAGGGTAGTTAGTTCTTCTAAGATTTCACTTTTAGATGGATTTTCAGGATACAACCAAATTTTAGTCCAACCAGAGGATCAAGCCAAAACAACTTTTACTACTCCTTGGGGCACTTTTATGTATGTAAAAATTCTTGTTGGTTTAATGAATGCAAGGGAAACCTTTCAAAGAGCTATGGATATAGCCTTTGCAAAGGAAATTCATGAATTCTTAGTAATTTACTTATATGACATAACTGTATTTTCTAAAATTGATTATGAACACTTGGATCATCTTAGGCAAGTCTTTATAAAATGCAGAAAGTTTGGCATCTCATTAAATCCTAAGAAAAAATTATTTGGATTAGAAGAAGGTAAGTTACTAGGACACATAATATCTAAGGAAGGAATTAGAATAGACCCTGCAGGAATAGAAGGAATTCTTAACATCAGTCCACCAAGAAACATAAAAGAGTTACAATCCTTTCTAGGTAAAATTAAAATTTTAAGAAGATTCATATCCAATTTAGCTGAGATAATTAGAGAACTAAATAATATGCTGAAAAAATATTAATTTCTTAAATAGACTATTGAGGCCAAATAATATTTTGAATCTATCAAATAGGCCTTAACCAAAACTCCGGTCCTTATAAGTCCTGACTTTAAAAATGATCTCATCATTTTTTCGTTTGCTTCAAAGCACACCATTGCTGCAGTTTTACTACAGAAAAATGACCAAGGTTATGAACAACCAATAGCTTTCTTTAGCAGAACACTTCGAGATGCTACTTTGAAATACGATATCATGGAAAAACGGGCCCTAGCTTTGGTAAAGGCCATTAAATATTTCGGAGTATACATACTCTATTCTCACATCATTGCTTATGTCTCAAATGCTATAGTAAAAGACATTCTTACTCAGGATGGTCCTGATGGAAGAAGAGGCAAATGGATTGCCACAATTTTAGGATATGACATAGAGATAAAACCCACAAAATTGATAAGAGGTCAAGGTTAAGCCAAATTCATGGCTGAATCAAATTTTCATGCCCTAGACATAAATTTTAATGTCCAAATAGATGATCAGGAAAAGATAGCGACTCGAGAGATCAATGAAGCCTTTTCAGACTCACCATGGTATGCAGATATTATATTTGTATTACTAAACTTACAAGCTCCTCCAGGTTTATCAAGAACAAAAGCTAGATTCTTAAAGCTAAAGGAAATAAGATTTTGTATTTTAGACAATGTAATTTTTTGGAAAGATCAAAGTGGGATTTTATTAAATTGTTTGTCAAAAGAAGCTAAAAAAGTATTACAAGAATTTCATGTAGGTGAATGTGGAGGCCATCTCTACTGGAATAATACTGCAGAAAAACTCTTGAGAGTTGGTTTTTACTGGCCCACTTTGTTTGCAGATGTCAAAAAGTATGTGACCTCCTGTCACAAGCGCCAAATATTTGAGGGTAAGAAAAAGCTGTTACCCCTACCCTTAAATCCCATCTCAACAAAAATGCCATTTCAATAATGGGGTCTTGACTTCATTGTGCCCCCCATCATTAGCTCAATATAAGTGGGTTCTGAAAGCCACTGACTATTTTACCAAGTGGATCAAAGCCATACCCTCTAGGCAAGCCACATATACTGTCATTATCTCCTTTTTAGAAAGCGACATACTTTCGAGATTTGGATGTCCCCAAAAGATAATTATTGACAATGCAATAAAATTCAAATCTAAAAAGATGATTGAATTTTTCCATAAATATCACATCACCCTAGGCCATTCTACTGCATATTACCCTCAAGGTAATGGCCTAGCTGAAACTTCAAATAAAATCCTTGTAAACATCATAAAAAATTTACTTGAAGATAACAAAAAGACTTGGAACAAGAATTTAATCAATGCCTTATGGGGATATAGACTTACAACTAAAAAATCTATTGGTACATCCCCTTACCAGCTTGTCTATGGAATGGATGTTGTTTTTCCATCCTCCTTAGGAGTACCAGTAATGAAGATTATCCAAGAATTACAAGTTGAAACAAATGACATACAAAGAAGGATTAATCAAACTATTCACTTGCAGCAAACAAGACAAGAAGTTTATATTAAGCCTCAAGTTATCCAGGATAAGATAAAGAAAATTTTTGATAGACAGAGTAAAGAATATGATTTCTACATTGGAGACAAAGTGTTAAAATGGGATTCAAGAAGACAAGACAAAGGCAAACATGGAAAATTTGATTTTATATGTAGAGGACCTTATGTTATCTATGGATACAGAAGCAATAATGCTTTCTTTCTGAGAGAAATGGATGGATAAGCTATGTTAGATGGACCAACAAATGACAGAATGTTAAATCAATACAACTCCTCTGAGATAACAAATAGTTAGTTTCATTTACTTTGATCATTGTACATATACATTGAATATTTTAGATTGGATTGGATGTTTTCCTAACAAATTTGAAGCCCAGAGAGAAGGCCCTAAGGTTTGCGAGGTAAAATATCATAAGTATGAATAATTGCAAATATTATAAGACACTTACAAGGTCATCACAGTCAAAATTCAAAGGCTACTAGTCTTAAAGTTCTTGACATTTCACCAGGAAATGCCATCCCCATGTGGAGCCACTGTTAGGGTCCTATAATAATAGGGTTCATAATTTTTGAATTGACTTTGATAGTCTTGTAAATATGTACATACCTTGCTTTCTGTAAATTGTTTTCCCGTATTTTGAAAATGAAAAATAATAAAAAATGAAAAGAGGGTAAAAGTCCTAAAATAAATATCAAAGGACTTAGAAAAAGATAGGACCCAAAAGAAAAAAGAGGAAAATAATCATGCAAGTGAGCAAGTCAAAATGCCACTACCATTTACTTTTACTGCAAGAATAATGATTATGTGCAGATTGTCAATAAATGCCATAATCCATGATAAGTTAAATAGTTTAATCTTAACTTCTCATGCTTTGAATTTCATGTTTTAGATAGAGAATAAAGATATGTCAAACAGTATAAACTTGACAAATCAATAGATAGTTACAGAATAAATGAGGAGTTCAACAGTTTAATCTGAGCCCTCAGATGAAATAAGGTTAGATTTAGATAGTTTTTATGTTTTGAAAGAAAATTTGATTTAGGATTGCAATCTTAAATGCACCCATGAAAATGAAGTAAAAAAAATGTTAGAAATAATGATGGTTAGGTAGAAAGCAATTGTGCAAAGCATGTAATAAAGCATCATCGAGAAAAAATTACTAATTTCCCCTCCCCCACAATGATTCAATATTCTAAACCTTCAGTTAAAGAGGCTCAGAGAATTTCTCTGACTTCTTTTGGGACCGGACCCAAGGCTTGATAAATGATTGGTTAAAGATACTGGATTCCCTACATAAAACCCATTTCATCAACATATTCACCATTTTCCAAGATTATGATCCATTTTCCTCAGTAAAATACCCTTTTTCTTAGTAAAAGTAAAAACCCTACATAATTAATTTCATCCTCATTCAGAAACACTCAAAAACCTACAAAATACATTTATCCCAAGTTCATGTGTAAAAAACAAAAATGGGACAAAACTATGCTTTATTTCCTATTTTTACACGTAGTCTGAAATTATGTATTTTAATTCATTTCATACATTACACCTTCATTTCATATTAATTTCTAACTTATATTATTAAATCTCTAAATTATACCCTTCCCGTATATTATTAAATCCTTTCTAAATAAATAACCCCAAAAAAACCCACTATTTTAAAAGTTTAACCCACTGTTATATATCCCATGTGACAAAAATAAAACCCGCCCTTTATTCCCATAGGTTATAAACATATCAAATACAAAAATACCCCGCCCCTATGGTATTAAAACACCTGTTAAAAGGTTTTTTTACCATATAATAATACCCGCACTAGCGTTATTGATTGAAACATTTGTTAAATGTTTTAATTTAAAAACGTATAACATTACCCCTCCGCCAATCCTATAATATAAAGTTTTAAACATTATAAATTTATTTTTATAAGGTTTAAAAATCTATCCCACTGCATTGATAAATCCTAGATCCCACTCCGAAATCCTGAGCAACTTCAAGATTAAATTGTGACCATTCGTAATCGAGCTACCATATCTGACAAACGAAAGCCCATATCGCAATTTAAGTTGCGTGAATATAACTTTTTCATCTCTATGCGAAATAGTCTATTTTAGCCTTTTTTCTTTCCTCCATATGGCTTATTTTCATTGGATCACATCCAATCCAATTGAAACCACTTACCACCTTAAACCCGTGCGATAACTACTCGCGGTTTCTATCCTTCGAAGCCCGAAAACCACTCATTTTCTGGCATGACCGCCATTTATTGAAGGCCAGATTAAACCTAAAATGTCTAATAAACCTTGAAATGGCACCGTTTATCCCTTTCCTACACTAAACGACTGTATGCTCCATCCAAACTCAAAGAACAAAGAATTTTGCACTATTTTTATGCCTCGAACCAGTGAAAAGACTGCATTTACCGTTGAAGATTGTTGAAAGTTCAATAAAACTTCCAGAAGATACCGTAGACCTGTCAAACACATCAGAACCTATTTCAAAGACCTATACCTGCGTAAAACAGGTATTTTTCGAGAAAATTGAGCCTGTTATCAATTTGAAAGAAATTTTGATAAAGAAAAAATATAGTAAGAGCTTAAATTTATCCAAGAAATCCTATTAAAAAAGGACTAAAAAGAGCCAAAACCCTGGAAATATTTTTGAGAAAACCATGTTTTATACTGCGCTTATTTCTAAAAGGAAAATATTGAGTTTATATAGTTTTTACATACTATATAAAACTCTAATTAAAGCCCAAAAATCCTCTGAACTTAATTTGACCCTCTGTTCCTTAATTGAAATGATTTTTAGTCCAATATCCATTGAAAAAGCCCAAGAAACCCCTGTTTCAATTTCATAAACCAATGAGAGTCCGAAATACATGTTGAAGATTGAAATTGAAATATAAATTCAAGGATAGAACCATATTCTACTTATTTTCATCCAAAAACCTCTATCAGAGTAAAAAATACTTTTGTAAACCATTTAGTCTTACATAAGAAACCAGAAAGCCTAAAAATAGAGTTTTTGTAGTCTTAAAAGCCTAAAAATGCCTAAATCTACTCCAGCTGTGTCCTCTAAGACTGCCATCATTGTGAATCCTCTACAGCCTCTTGTTGTAGACATTCGGCACACCCCATTAGCAAATGTTGACTACAAAATAGAAGACCCAATTATAGAATTCAATTTGTTAGAACTTCATAACTAGAGCTTTGAAAAGTCTTTAGATCATGTGGAAGAAGTTCAAATTTGGGAATCAAACCTACCTAGATATGTTGTTCCAGTTACTCATTTATGCCCAGAGGTCATTAGGTTATGCCAGCATTATTATGTACCTGAGAAAAGAGCAATAATGAATGCAAAAAAATAAGTAATTTTTACAATTACTGCTGAGTCCATAAATCAAATGTTACAGCTCAAACCTGATCCTCAAGTAGTTCCTTTGTCCATAGAAGCACTTACCAAGCTGTACATTGGCCTTGATTTTCCCAAAAGATTCTAGATCTTCCAAGTATTCATGCCCTTACGTGTGGAAATTCCTCAAATCAATCCTCCATACACCACTTCAAAATTTCTAAAATGTTCAATGCATGTCATTTCTATGCTATCATTCATCCTAGGATACTTTACAGATGAGCACACAGATGAATCCATCCTAGGTTTCCTATCTAATTTTACACCAGGACACCCTCCTTCTATCATCTTCAATTATGCTGAGTACATTACTGACAATATCCATGAAAATATGGTCAAATTTCCAACGGAATGAGTGTTTAGATACACATTTTTCTCTTCCATATGTTTTTGCATTTTTAAGCAGATAAGTTTCCAGTAACCCTCCAGAAGCTTGAAATAGAAGGTAATCCAGTTTTAGTTATTTTTTGGACATATTTGATCAGAAAAGAGTCCATAGAGTTTACTTATATATATATATTTTTAGACTTCTTTGTTCATCCATTGATAAATATGTTAAAAAATACTGAACAACCAAGGATCAATAATGAAATGAAGAAAATTTTACAGCTATCTGAACAGGCCAAAATTGGAGATTAGTATTTGTATGAAAAACACACAGAAATCAGAGTTTTTGGGTCTAATATGTTGCCTTACAAATTACCCAAATATGTACCAATGAGGGTATTTGCCTTGGAATACATCAGGAAATATTAAATTCTGATTCTATCAACTTCCTAGTAGCAAAGAAAAAACACAATTTAAGTTGAAGAATCAAGTGGGACCCTTCATTTGTAATCAACAAAGATGCAGAGACAAAGGCAACTAAATAGTTACTAGAGTAGAGATTTTAGGATAGTTTCTCCTGGAACTATGATCCATAATGAATACTGAGTAAAATGAGGGTTAAGTGAAAACTAACACCCTACATTCATGAGAAAAAACCATACATTGAGAAGTATTTTGATCAGACTAAGTGGATAGAAAACACTTTGATAGATGTAATAAAGCAAGGTGATACTAGTCACACTTTACAAACTGCAAATCAAGCAGATAAAACCACCAAAAGAGTCAGAGAAGAAGGTTCTTATGTTGCTGAAACCACCACTGAGACTATGTTCAAGTTAAGATATAATAAAAAGCATAGGTTAAACTCAGTTGACAAAGAAAAAGTGACTATTGAGGTTGAAGACACGGATGTCTTAGCAACAAACACAAATGTTGCTATAGTTATCACAAATGAACCTGTTACAGAGAAATTGAATGAAGAACAGATTGATAATTCAAATTCATAGTTGATAGAGAAACAACAGAATTTAGAAGGATCATCTTCACAAATAGCAGAGGAAAAGGACCCTGATATTAAGGACAAGTATAAACAAATCAAGACAAGAATGAAGAGATAAAAAATGAGATTTACACTCAATATTTGAAGCAAACACTACGTTTACAAAAACGACTCTTATTAGCCTTTGATTACTCAAATAAAAGGTTAATCATGTCAGTGTTACAGCCTACATTGAATATTCTAAAGGAAGTTGCAGACTACAAAAATATTGATCTAAAAGTACAAAAAGAAAAAATTCATGCACTTGATCAAATAGAATTTCATAGACAGAGTTCAGAGATGTTGTATTCTACCATTACAACCAAGGCTATGAGTGTTCAAAAACTTCATAACACAATCATAAACATGAAAGACCAAATGAAAGTTGACAAAGCCTCATTAGATGCTAAAGATCTTATAATTAAATCTTTAGAAGAGTTGGTCATGCAAGTTGTATATGATCCTGCAAATGTCAAAGTTGCAGAACAGTTAATGAAGAAAAATAATGAGGACACTACAACATTAAGGAAACAACTTAAGCTTCCATCAACTAAACATCCTAAAGCCAAATAAATTATACAAGAGCAGACTGAGATTAAACTTAATCTTTTAGCTAACATGATAGATCAAAGAAATGGAAATACAAATGGACAAGCTTGTCCATGAAAAGGAAACAAAAAAAGCACAAGAAGTTCCTTCAGTAATTCCTAGGGTTACAACAATTGTGCCATCAATTATAGAAGAAGAGTTGGCACCCAAAGTACCACTGGCTACTGCAGTGCCAATGACATCATCTACAACTTTAGCTACAGAGTCATCTACTACAGTAGCTCAACCATCAGATGAGGCTAGTAAACTAGTAAAATCCATGGAATAAATGTCACTTTAGACAAGTGAGATTAACAGATTGAAAAAAGTGATAGAGAATCTTGAAGATACAAAGAAATTAGCCTAAATCAATGCCAAAACTCATGAGCAAAGGGCTAATAGGTTAAATTAAGAACTAAAGTAACTTCAAAAAGATTTAGCCTTCAAGGAACTAATATCATATGTGAAAAACCAGTTATGGATCAAAATCATTGAAGCTATCAATGATGTGTGGCCCTCAATTCAGGTAATCTTTGAACAAAGAGATTTACTAAAAGCAACACTAGCAGAAATTGAGAAGACTAAAGATGAGCTAGGTAATAAACCTGAGAAATCCATATAATTGATTAAGTTTCTCAACTATAAAAGCAAGCTGGAGTTAGAAGAAATTGAGATCACTGACTGGAATAAAACAATCCTTGAAATAAGGAAAGTCAGCACTAAGAAGAACCTGATGAAACAACTTGAAGAGAAGTGTGAAAATATGAACATAACCATAACCAAGTTTATGGTTAAATTTGAAAATCTGAGGCAAAGAAGTCTGCCTAACATTTTGGTCATCAATGATACGCTTATGCCTCAGGAATATTACAATAAAAATATCAGAGAATATGCAAAAGAGAAAGTGAACAAGATAGATGGACAAGGTATCCCTACAGGAAAAGTCTTACTCAGAAGTTTGGAAGATTTATTTTATTTGCGGCATGATATGAGACATTTGTTTGTCATAAAACCAAATTTTTCCAGACATACTAAGGTAGATGAAAACTTCAGGAAGCTGAAGAAGATACAAATTCCAGATATGAAGCTTAGCAATCACTTATTGATTTACTGTGAAAGTTAAAGGGCAGAAAGAGAAAACAAAACAGTTTGCTGATATTTTTCAGTTAAAAATGAATTTATTACAACAGTAAACAATTTTTACAGAGTTAAAGAGTATCATGTTAAAGGGAATCAGAGTGAAAGAGTATAAGATAAAGAAGATCAGATTTCAAAACAGATTTAAAATATCTGAGCGAGCAAAGAGGACACTAAGGCAGCTAGTTGCACCTTATCCACAATTAGTTTCTATTTTATTTGGATAGATAGGATAGCTTGTTGATTTGTTAAGCAAATGTCTCTATTTTTTTGTAAAGATATTTTTATTTTCCTTAGATAATTCCTAGAAGCATTCTAGGATATTTTGTAAATGGGCGGATATGTGAATATGGGTTACACTTTTGTGAGAATCGGGGGCAGAAATTTTTTTTCGGCAATAGTTCGGCCGAACTCGTGATTCCGTTTAGATTGACGGCTCACTGACGGCATGGGAAAACAAAATTTTTTCCGGAGATGGGAAAATCGGCAACAAAAGTTCGGCCGAACTTTTACTTTTAAAATAGTTCGGATGAACTAGTTGCTATAAATAAATCACCCGCAAAGTTGATTTGTTTACCAGTCTGTTTGTTCACGCGTTTTTCTGTTTGTGCTACTACTGGTCTGTTTGTTCGCACGTTTTCGTCTGTGTTGCTCCTCCCGTCTGCGCTATTGGTCTGCGGCGACTTCAAGCGACTGCAATACCAGGTATGGGCATTCCTTTCGTTTCTGTTACCGCAATCTGTATATAGCTTTGGTTTCAAATATTATAAGAAGGTTTATGGTTGAGAGAATGTGGAAAATAGAATCCAACACTCTGCAAGCCTTTGAATTAAAACCCGATAGTTTGGTCCTTTTCTTCTGGGAAACAGATCCTTCTGCACATCAACGCAATAACAGTGATACTCGCTCCACTCCAATGCAGAGTCTCACCATAGAAATAAGAGGCCACCCAAAGATCTTTTAGGTGTTGTGTCATTTTCTTTGTTTATGTTATCTTTAGTTACTGAAACAAATGATATGAGCTTGCTGCCAAGTGAAGGTGTATCCAATTGAGTAGAGTGCTTTTAAATAAGTCTAGGTAAAATGGCAGGGTATAGTATATACACAAAGATCTGAAGGAGTTATTCTCTTTATTTTAGTTACTGGCATTTTTGAGCTTGTGGTGTATCCCATTGAGTAGTCCCTTACAAAGAGTGCATTTATGCACTCATTCAATGTGAAATTCATAATCTGTTAGGAGTTTGAGGGAAAAATTATAAAGAATAGATTCAGAGTCTACATAAAGATGCTTGTTGTATTACTTTATATATTGACTTGTATCATGATTGAGAAGGAAAAATAGCAGAAATTTCCATTAATATTCATGAATATCTAAAAAACCTAAACACTTACATAAATTATGTTATAAAAAATACATGCCATTTTTATATATCTATACCATATAAAATAAAACTCTTTATGCTGTCTTCCCATTTCCTAACAATTTGGTGGTATCATAGCAATATGCACTCCCATATAAGCACCACTCTATTCATAATCATGTACACATTTTTTGAACCTAGGCATGCCAGAAAACCCTACTAATCTTGGTTTTCAATTGTACCCAAGCTAAGAACATGAAACTATCTTGACTTGTGACTCCTTTAGGAATTGGTTCTTAATAACCATTACAAATTAGCCAATCCGGGTACAAGTGATGGTTTACTTCAACATTTTTCTGCCTCCAAAGATTATGCTTCTCTGGATGGTTAATCTAACAAGATGCATGATGGTCATCTATTCTAGTTTGGGAAAATTCCATGTTAGTTAGATGGGAAAGGCCCATGTTTGGAAGTTTGTGCACCTATGGTTTCTATTTTCTAGTCTTCTGGCTTCATTTTTTGCGTAATTAGTGCTTTAGTAATACAAATTATAAAATTACATATGTGATTCTTTCTTCTCAGGAAGAAAAAGTTATTAATAGTATTATATCAAATTTCTACAAATGTCAGGTCTTTGTGATGCACCGGCTTGCTAATTCTGCTTTATATAAAAGATACCTAAGTTTTTGGGTTACCTGAAATAGGGAAATGGGTTCGGTTTTCAAAACAACTGGAAAGATACTTTAAAAGTTCTAGTGAGTGGGTAAACAGTGGTGTGTCGTGTGTGTGAGAGAGTGATTAAGTATGGAAAAGTTCTAAACATTCTAAACATTTTAATAATGTTCACATAGTTGACATTCCTTTCGTTTCTGTTATCGCAATCTGTATATATCTTTCAATGATAATCGAAAATTATGAAAACATATTACAGATCATATTTATTATAAAGTATCAGAGATTTTTTTATATATAGTGCATAGTGTTTTTTATTCTAAAATATATAAAATATAATTCTTTTAATTAGGAACAGGTTAACAATGATCCTTATTATTTCCCACACTCCCTTCGTATACAATCCTTTTTAGTGGGAAACGAATTATTGATTTATCCCTTGCACTCTGTCGTTGAGGGCTAGAATATGGTAAAAGTGTTTCACTGTTAGTTATTTATTTTATTTTCCTTTTTTATAATTTTAAATTATAAAACTGATTTTTTAAATTATAAAACATATATTTTAATTATTTTTAAAAATATATAAATATTTTATATTATTAGTATTTTTTGAAAAATATTAATGTATTTTTTAATATTTATAAATGTTTATGAAAATCATATCAACACATTGTTCACTTTAATAAATTTAAATATATAATGGTTTTTTTAATATTAATATATGTCTAAATGTATCTAAAAGTTATATGTATTTTTTTTAGGTTGGAGAAGTGTAGATGTTTATCAATACAAAATTTTGTTATTTAATAGTCAAGTTTTATAGTTATTATAATGAAATAGTTTCTCACAACAAATTTGATAAAATAAGTGAAATCTATATAATGAAGATTAATTTGTACTTAAGTTTTAGATCTTTTAATAAGTAAATTTCTATTTAAATGAATAAAACAATCAAATGTAAGAAATGTAAAACATAATGAAACACAATGTAAGAACTAGAGAACATAATGAAACACACACATCCATATCTACAATCAACACAATTATTTTCCTAGGAAATCCTTATGGGAGACAAGCAACCCTAAAAAGTAATGATGCTCTACTCCTTTTTCCCTAGGAAATCCTTATGGGAGAAAAACAACACTAAAATGTAAACATGCTCTACTCTCTCTTTTCTGGTATGGAAAATATGTAAGTGCAAAGAAAGAGGTAATCTCTCTAGAGTTAGCTAAGACTTTTGGCATGTAAGGTTGCTATAAAAACTTAACTTCATACATTTTTCTCTCTAACTTCACACTCCTAGTTGTATTTTCAACTATGGAACAAAATACAATAAAACAAATGGAACTCTTATTCCTCCTAGTGGCCAAGTATTTAACATAGCGTGATAGCCAACTAGGTGTAAGATTTGACTCCGTCAACCATTAACGAGGTTTGTGATTTTAGACCTTTTAGAGTCTTGTTAAAATTCCACATGTAGCTAGCTTGCTATGCATGAGTAATGGGGCTAAAATGATATTCTCTCATACCATGGTGGTCAACATGATAGGTCAACTTACTAAAGGCATAAATTTTGAATGAACTTCATTTGATGTTTTTCTTGCACCATTGGATAT
Organism: Pinus albicaulis; assembly: GCA_034641835.2. Taxonomy (NCBI): domain Eukaryota; kingdom Viridiplantae; phylum Streptophyta; class Pinopsida; order Pinales; family Pinaceae; genus Pinus; species Pinus albicaulis. The sequence continues at coordinate 967,523,177 of CM076574.1, forward strand.
GTCTTTAAGTGTAGAACAATGGTCAAGGTTTCAGCACAAGGGATAATCGTTTGACCCCAAGAAATGTCATTTAATACCTAAAAATGACTCCAAAAGGTTTTAGACCCTAATTCTCCACCCACCATTAAAATGATCCTACAAGTTGATTCTTTCAGTTTTTTCACTCTATAAGCATCAAAATACATGACAAATAATATTTAATTATCCAATCAAGATCATTATTTAATAATTTGTTAAAATTATGAGTAAGAAATATACATCATGGAATTTAAATAGCATTAATTCATTGAACACCCTTGTACATTCCTTGTTGATACTTTGAAAGTAATACGTTTTGAAAAATAATTTGTTTATGGATTCTATTTTCCACATTCTCTCAACCATATCAAAAACCTTCTTATAATATTTGAAACCATCTATACAAATTTTCATTTGTTTCAATAGGAATTAACATATAGAAATATTAATTGTATTTATGTCTTGTGTGCTAAGGAAGGGAGGTCGTGAACCTTATGGGAAGAGATAGTATTTGTTAAGTTAGGAGGGATAATTTTTATGAGATAGAATTAATTTAAAATGCTTCTTAAGATTATGTTTTCATAATACCCTTAATTTAATTAATTATTATCTCTTATTAATATTTTTCGACAATTTTTTTCGGTTACACTAAAATTTTGAAATCAATGATTGGCTTAGTGCATATGGCCCTACCTAGGATGTGAAATCAGTGATTGGTGTATTTCCTTTGGTTCTTGAAGTTATTCAACTTATACACAATGATATTGCAGCAAGAATTATTTTCATATATTGACAACCATAGGTGAATTAATGATAAGGTGTCATTTTACTACCCTTTGGAGTTTTAGCCCACAAAATTGGGTCTTCAACTTAAAATTAAAATAAATTTAAAACCATAAAGAACTATGTGGGGTACAAAACATCATCGAAAATATATTTTCGAGGAGAATATAACTAGATTGATTAGGAGATAGGAGACCGTGAATTTTCATGCCAAATTTGCTGAAAAATATCGAGGTAGCTATTGGTGCTTCTTGGGTTGACATCAATGACAACCACCTATCAACAGTTATAACCAAAGAATAAACCAATAATCACTCAATTGCATATAGTTATGTGATGGTCCAATCCTGCAAGGCCACACAACAATATTTATATGGGTTCAATGTCAAAGAACCTTATGTTATAACCAATGAAAAAACCAATATATTCTTGATTACATATGGTTATGTGATGATCTGATCCATGCAAGGCCACATGGAGGTATTTCATGGGTCCATGTCATGAATTTTCATAGGGCCATGTGGCACCATGTGATTGGCCCACTTGCGGTCTAATAAACATGTCAGTGCCACTTCAATGTCTACTCAGCTGCCATGTGTCACATTCAACTTGCGCACATGTCTAGTTAGGTTTCCAACATGGCACTAATTCATAACCAATTGTACCTACAATTTCAGCTCAAGTGTACCACGTGTCCACTCCATAGACTGCCATGTCACCTTTGGCTATTGAATTTTGTGCGGTTTGATTGAAACTTTAACTAGGGATAACTTTCGCATCTGAGCTTGGATTGAGATCTCGTTTGCATCACATTGGATTCCTTGTGACAAACTCTTTGATCTAGTTAAGGTTTCATTGCAATTTGAGGAATTTTATTCTTTATCCATTATGGATCCTCCTAGTTCAACAAGAGTGGTTGCATTCATTTAAATTCATTTTTAGAGTGGATGTATAGCTAATATACATAATTAGGAATAATTTTTGTTATAACCCTATTTTCCACTCCATTATAGTGAGAGAGACCCAAGTTCAACATACCTCAATTGTTGGCAAGAAGGCATCCCCTTTCGCATTTTCTTTTACTTACATGGGTATTACAAGGGAGTTGGAAAATGTTAAATGGGTGATATTACATAATTGAGTAATTTCTCATAATTATTTTGTCACAATTTCATAATTATGAAATAATAATATTTCATAATCGAGATAATTGAGAAAAAATTTCTAAAGTTTGGCATTCCTAAGGAGATCAAATTGACCAACTTCCATAGTTTTTCATTCCCAAGGAGATCAACTCGATCTGCTTGTCTATGAGTTGGTTAGGGGTGAATTAATGTGGAATTTTCCTAACTTATCTAGCCTATGGGTGTTCAAGTACATTTTCCCAAAGAGGGAAAAAGGCCTATATAAACTAGCCATGTAAAGGGGAAAGTAGATCTAGTGAGTTAGATATAGTGCTAGAGCTTTGTCCATTTGTTGAAGCTATCTTTGCTAGAGGTGGAGAGCAGGATTACAAGTGGAGTCTTGGGCGGGACTCGTGAAGCAACAAATCCTTATGATTGAGAAATTCATATCACAATAGGTTTGATTTCTTTTTTGTATTTTCACTCACATATTTTTTTTTCTACTCATCTTTTACATTCATTTGAGATAGGATTTTGGTAATAATTCAGACTTTGGTTATAATATAACCCTTCGGACTTTGGAAACGTAACAAATTCAACCTTGGATATTGATAATGTGCCACCATAATACAAATTTCAAACCATTGATAATAATAATAAAAAATCAACCCACCATATAATATGAATTCGACCTGAATATTGCAATTCATCCTTGACCTTGGTCCACTAGAGGGGGCATGGGGCAGACCTTGGCTGCACCACATGTCAGCCTTTGGTTGGGTTGTGCCACCCATTAAAAAAAATCGAATTTGACCTTAGGAGACAACCATTAAAAAATATTCCACCTTCAAAACTCTCTCAAGAATCCTGTAGTGACACTTGTCACCATGACATTGGGAAAAATGGAGGAAAACCCAAATTTTTGACCTTTGACCATGTTTTACCATTTTTTTTTGAAAATTTACTTGTTTGACACAATGATCAGTGGGCTCTAACTTCCTCGTATGGTCTCCATTTTGAGTGAAACGAATTGCACCAGATTCCTGGTAAAGGACTAGATCAGGTTGTTCTAGTTTGGTGTGATTATGAGAACTTTTATTTTTTGGAAATTATTTTTCCCCCAATCCAGATTCCGATCATTGGACATGTAAGAGGAAGAAAGAGGGAATTCACTTTTCAAATTCTATACCTTGTCTAAACCAAAATAAACTAGATGTTCGGTTTTCAAATACATTCACTTATTTGGAAAAGTTCTAGCTACCAAAAGTCCATATGCCAATCTACCTCCCAAGAAATCCATTTATTACACCACTGGTTAGTTTTTTGTCTTCCTGTATTCTTTATCAACCTCTTAGAGTGATTCTTGAAATGTGGATACTTAAATCCTTCCTAAAAATTTGAGCTCTAAAACGAGAAGACATACAAGGTCATTTTAAGTCATTCCTCTACCCAATTATAAAAACCAAGTGAATATTTATACATATTGATTTCTGTCCCATAAACTGTACAATATAGGTCAATTTTTTCCTTTAACTTATTTAAATATTGTTAGCGCACAATTTTTCAATGGTCTGATGAAATTTCACTGATAAAGGCATGATTATGCCAATCCATGTTGCATATTTCCATTAACAATGTTTACTTGTGTAAAACAATGTTGTCTCTGCTTTTATGTTATTTTGAGTTTGCTTTTAGTGCTGAAATTGGAATATATGATATTAATTTTTGACTTGAAATTATAGCTTCTGAGATACTATTCTTTTTCTCTACTATATTTTTATTTCTAGTCCTCTGGGTGCTTTCTTCATATTTTTTTTTTTACTAATTGAAGGGATTCGTAATTCTATATTTTACCATATCGCTTGCTGGTTCCATGTAGATTTAATTGACATATAATAGGTGGTTTTTTTTTGTGGGATGTCTGTAAAGTTTTTGGCACATCATATTGAATTTCTATAATGTGTAGCTCCCTAACATTCAGATAGAACCTTCATTGAAAAATGTGAGGGGGGTTTCAAATTCACATTGGATAACACCCTCCTTTGGGATAAAAAAGTTTAACAAACAAAATAACAGAGAAACAATTAGTGACGTCACCAAAAGATGTAGCCTCTTCAAGGTATCATATCCTCTCAGCAAGGTCAAGAATATATTCACCAAAAATGTCCTATGGAAATGATGGTTTAAGAAACAAAACCAGACAAAAACCTTCAGTGAGAACAACAAAATCTAAAACTTCTTCAAGGTCTTCAATCTGCTCGTAAAGTTAAATTGTGTCTTGATCAAGTCCAACAACAAAGAAACATTCAGTGACAACACCAAAATCTACAACTTCTTCAACGTCTTCTAAACCATCTTCAAAGTCCATATTTTTTGCATCAAATTCCTCACCAAGGTCATCAATGGATTCATCAAAACTACTATTTCAAACTTCAATGCCAAAAATAAGTCAAAAGAATTCAATTCCTCCTCCAAAACCTTCTTCTCTGAGCAAAGATAGCATCATGTCGTCGAGAAATTCAGTAATTCCACAAGGAAATTCTATAAAAGTTAAAACAAATCCTTTTCATCCATATTTAATGCCTATATTTTTAGGTGGAACACCTCCAAATTTAAGGACAACAATGCCATAAAATACAACTTTACCTAATAGGTGTAGACCTAGAACCCCTAACTTTGCGTGATGTACAACTAAAGATCCTATGGTAAGCAGTGTGAGAAGAGAGTCATGGTCACTGAGTTGAGAAAGAGAAATAGTTTGGTATGAAAACCTTACTTGTGATAGGTCTAGCTAGCAGACTACCAAACTACATGGTAATGGCATTCAAAATGTGAAAATTTCCATTTCACTTGGAAATAAGATGGTAGAGAAAGGTATAGATGAAAGGAGATATCTATCTCAAAGTATGGTAAAGAAATCAAATTTTTCTATCAAATCCACCTTGCAACTCTAACATACATTGAATTGAATTTCATCTCAAGACAGGGCTTTGGGAGGACACTCTCAAAGCCAACCTTCGTTATGGCTTTGAAACACATGGTAAGTATTGACTCAACAACCTTATTTGCATAATTTTTTCTACCATGGACCTTAATGTCATAGCCTTCTTTTGCCTAAAATGAATGCAAATTTCCTTGCAATTTGGCTTGAAACATTCATAATTCATGCTCATGGAACATGATTGTGTTGCAATTGTGATAACATCTGCTGTATGCAAAAGCTTTAATAAAAAATGATCGAAAATGACATTTTTGCTCTGTTTTTTTCAAAATTTAAGGAAAATTACACCAAGTAGCTTCCAGCCTCATATGACCATCATGTCAAACTCATCTCAGGATATTGTCCAAGTAAGAGCCACCAAAAGCAAGAAATCTAGTATACATGACTCTCCAATTTCAGTTAGCAGCAATGACAATTCTAAGTATGGTGCAAACATTGCTCCAGATCCTCAATGGGGTATGTTTGATGACAATAATTTGGGGAGTGAGAGAGGTTATTAGTACGGTAGAATTAAATTCGAGGGAGATGGTAGGAGAATTTTTTTTTTGAACAACCCATAATATGGAGAGAATAAATATGGTCGGACTCCCTTTTCTGACCAAGGAGTTGAAATATTATCTGATCCAATATATAATGCCACAAAAGCATACATTGGTAGTGAATATTATAAGAATAAAAATGTAAATGTGTATTAATGACAATTGTATCAATGAAGAAAAGAAAATATATCATCAAGAACCATTTGATTGGCCACAGTTGCACCATCCTACTATGTTTGTCATGAACTTGTGTACTGCACTGAGTTGTTTTATGGACACATCTGCAACCTCCCACTTCTAATGTAGTGCTTGAATTTTGGGTGTTTCCTTCAATGATAGAATTGCAACACAAGTCTTATTAGTCTTTTGGGTCACTATTTTTAGAGCCAAAAGAAAAATTGTGATTTAGCAATTTATTGCACCTCTAGATGCAATTGAGTAGGTTCATGTACGAAATGTTCCACTAAATCGCATAATTTTGAGAGGGTTCACCCTCATTTACCATTGTAAATAGATGCTTGCATATTTAGATGGAATTCAAATTGGTAATATTATCCCATAGGAAATCAATACAGTCACATATCCACACCAAACATTTTTCCAAAAGACTTCTATTGAACCCCATTCCCAATACATCTTTCCAATAATAAAAACCCTAATAGGTGTCCCCTATTTTTACTACATACCTTTTCTAGAACCCCCAATATAAATGCAATATATTGACTCTATTTTTCATAATTTTATTACCCCTTTATGAATGAATGTTCTGAGATAGTGGCCAACAAGGTGAATTACTTGTGCACAATGATTGGATATGTTTGTTATAAAAACCAGTTTTTTAACTTCAAGGAATCCACGGGAAATTGAAAAATATATAACTAATAAGGTTTTGAATAAGATCAAACTAAAAGTCCACAATATAGGAAATAATTTGTGCCATTTAGTTGCTACCCAGATAATAGATGACATCTGGCATAATACTACACATTTTGTGCTTAACATCATGAATATTGTTAGTAATGGTAGTTAGTGTGAATCAATTTCAGTGTTCAATCATCATGAGGATCATGACATCATGTCCTACCATAGCTTTTTCCTATTCATTTCTATAGTTCTAATGCGATGGATGTTCTATGGAAGAATGTTTAAACATGATGAATCCTAGTTTCAATGTTGAAAGTTTTTTTTCTACTTCATTTTCAATATAAAATGCTTCCTTTAACTATCAATAAAATATATTACATGTTAGTAATGTCAAACAGAATGGTTCCCAGCTGAGAAGTCTCAACAACTGAAAAAATTCATGTGAAAATCCCTTATATCTATAAAAAATTTCCCAACAACATAAAGCCTATCAAAATTGACACATGGACATAAATTTTAGAAGCAACATTTCTTTAAATCTGCTTGAAATAAGAGGGGGAAAAACCAAAATTATTTCCATAAAGGCACAAAAGCAGTGTTCATGGATTTCCAAACAATTCTCGCCTTTAGCAATCAACAAAATTAGATTCATGACTTGGCCTTCTACTAGAATTTTGTGATTCCATAGAGAAAGCAGAGGGAGTATGAGAACCAATAAATTGTTTCATGCTCATAGTGCAAAGAGATCCCCTAAATATTCTTGCAACTGGCATAGATATTGCACATCCTACTAAATTTTTCATTTGAAAAAAAATTTGCATCTAAATATTGAAGTCTTGCATATGTAGTTTATTTGTTTTCCCAAATAAAAATTTGACCATCTTAGCCATTGTTAAAATCTAAACAAGAATTATTTCTTCTCTTACACACAAGAAACATAATTCTAGCTCTAATAATCTATTGAGGTCTATGGAAGTTAATGGCCTAAGACACTTTGTAACCTAAGAGAGAAACCTGTTAGGAAATGGGTGAAGTTGGTATTACACATTGAATTGGATAACCTCGAGGAGAAATCATTTCTCCCACTTTATTTGTTGGCATAACCTAGTAAGTGTTATTCACTAGTATCTATTTTGTAAAGGCCTTGACCTAGTTCCAATTCAACTCCATCCACCAATTTGTAGAGGATTTCAAGCCTAATTTCATGAAAAGTAAGTTTGGGATGATCACATTGACCTGCTTGATGACACGTGTCTATGAAGATTAACTAACTTGAACTATTTTTCTGCGTAGGGAAAGAGACACATTCCCATGTCTGAGCATGAAAACGTTCTTTGATATTGTTAATGCCTCTAGTGTTTACTTCTACAAGTTCTATAGGCGGAGTCTGTAAAGGGCCAGGTAGCCTCTGGATCTCATCTTTTATGAAAGGTGACATATCTAGTAAATGCCCCTACAGTCAATCTCTGGAATGGATCTAAATAGAAGTTCTTCATTTTAATATCCATAAAACACAACAAATTTAAGGTAAACTATGTACATGTGTCATTTTTCCCACAAACTAAAGGCTTCCTCTAATATCCATAAAACACAACCACTTAAAGGTAAATTGTGTACATGTGTCATTTCTCCCACAAACTAAAGGCTTCCTCCCATTAATTTTAGATGTGAACTCTACCATAAAATTTTTAAGTCAAACTTTAAGATAAACAATGCACATGTCATTTACCTCATGATCTTGTGTCATTTTTCTCACGCATTTGCAATAAATTTCGATTTAATATATATATTTTTATTGAATTTGTTTTTTTTCAGGGATAAGAAAACATTTAAATATGGTTGAAAAATGGAAATTATGCATAGAAGTTTCTTGCTATCACAATCTAGGGAAAGCAGTGATTACATATGTGCTTTCCAATATTGCGACTAGCAAAGTCATCGAAAGGAAAATGAATATACCAGGAAGAACAACAAACAACGAGGCATATTATATTGGATTGATAGAAGGCTTGGGAACAATGATGAAGTATGGATCAAATGGAATTGTAGTTTTCACCAACTCTGAACTTGTGTGCAACCAGATGAATGGTGTGTGCCAAGTTAAAAAGGAGAGGCTAAAAGAACTGCATGGAATAGCAAACAATATTGTTAGCCAATTTCAATTTTTTAGTACAAGGCATTGTACAAATGTGAATAAGATGTTTGCTGATATATTGCGTGGGGCAATGCCAATTCATGATTCATCTATCAAAGATGAATTAGAATTATACAGAGAAATGCCAATGCAAGATTCATCTCTCAAAGATGAATTGGTTTTGAGATGTTCTTCTTCAAAAATTCAAGATTCATCTCTCAAAGATGAATTAGTGTTGAGATGCTCCCCTTCAAAATTTATTGATGGACATTGTAACATATCTTGGATATGTTTATGTTGTGTACTTATAAATGCGTATTTTTTAATGACCATGTGTTTTTTTCAATTATATACCAAGTGTGCTCCCACCACACCATGTAAAGCGCAACTTGGTGAACTTCACATTTGCAACAAGTGAAATTCACGTTTTTATAAAATTAAAATGCGGGGACTTCAAGAAATTTTTGTTTAAATGAAGCTTGTTTAAATGGAGTTTCATGCTTCTTTTTTAATGACCATGTGTTTTTTTCAATTTTATACCAAGTGTGCTCCCACCATGTAAAGCGCAATTTGGTGAACTTATCATTTTTATAATTTCTTTTTTGCTTAAATTGAGTTTCACACATCAATTATTGCTTTGAAAGTTGTGTTCTACATAATTTGTGTACGTTAAATTAAAAATTGATTTTTTGAAATCTATTTTGTGTAAATTTCCACCAATAGATATATATATCATGGAGGATGAACGACAAAGATCAACCAAATCCCATATGGGGGTTCAGGGATCGGGGGATGTTCACGATATTTAAATATAATATTAAATATCCATACATGTGTGTACATACGGAATTGATTTTTTATTAACTTTGTGAGTTAAATTAGTTGTTAATAAGTTTCATTTTTTAATTTTTAGGAGGTAAGAGGAGAAGGGTTTCTACTCCATCCATGGAGTGTGCCCATGGTTCACCCAGTCGTGGTATGGTTCACACAATTTAATCAATGAATATGTATATGTATTTATATGTATACATGAATGTATTTTTCAATTGATTATAAATTCGTATTTGTTTATGAAGCTTCTCTCTCGTTTCGAGAGGTTGGTGATGGTTCAAATCCACTTAGAGGGCCATCAATGAGTGGTATTAGGTTGCGTGAAGGGGGTGATATTTATTCCCCCGAAAGCCAATCAACGGCTGTTGGTTCTTAGCAGGGTCATTTTGGGTCTGGTTCTCAGCAGGGTCGTTCTGGGTCTGGTTCTCAACAGGGTCATGTTGGAGAAGATGCTAACCAACAACGTTAAGGTTGCCATCAATTTCAATATTTTTTTCATTAAATTTCTACAACTTTTTTTACATGTGTTTTTTCTAATATACGAAATTATATATATATTGATGCAGAGGCCGAAAATGTTCCAACTAGTGGTCAAAATAGACACAGGGAAGACCGCTACATTCAAGAAGAAGGTTGTCTACCCAGCACAACTTATCCAGTTGACATTACTGATATACCATGGGAAACAAACATGGCGCAATGCACCTTACAAAGGTGTAAAAAAATTCATGCAAAATTGTAGAGTGATCTCGTGGCTTTGTGTCTACCTGATGAGAGTCGACAAAGCCATGAAATAGTTACACATTCATTGGGTGAAATTGTAAATTTGTACAAAACTCTTGGGCCAATGACTGATACATTTGTAGAAGTGATGAGAAAGAGAAAGGAAACAATAATGGGTCCAGATAAATGGGAGGATGTAAAGCAAAAACTTAAAAAAGATGTGGCCAAGTCAATGATTAATTTCAAGGAAGGGCCAAAAAGAAAAATGTTGAAGGTGTAATATTTCAAGCAACCAAATATAGCTCACTATTTGTATGATAGGTACCTTGCGGCCTATGAAAGGCTCCCATGGAACAACGAGGTTCCTGTTTATTTTTCACAAATGTTTTACGCAGAATTTTTTTTGGGTATGAAACCCAACTACAATGATCTTCCATCAGAATTTTTAGGCCCGGGGAAAGGTCGATTATATGACCGTAAGGGCGCTAAGCAAGATGTGGAGTTGCCTCGCCCTAAGCCACCATTGGTGAGTTGAATTTTTCGGGTCGAAACTCTACTGTCAGAGATGGATGCGACTTCTCAAATAAGTCGAGAAGAAAGGGATGTTATGATCGACAATGTTTATAGTGGATTGGGTGGAGTCGATGTTTGTTTAAATCAACAAAGAGCACGTGAAAATGCACGTGCCAATTTTGTGTATTGCACAGATGAAGAGATTGACAACATGAATGTTGAAGATATCTGAATATATGCAAAAAATTGTCGCAATGGTTTGCAAGACCTAATTCTTCATGAGGAAGAGGGCACTGGAACGGTATGTGTTAATGACCTTAGGGTTTGAAATTATTTTAACATACATATACATGTGTACAATTTGTAATAAATACATGTGTATGTACATGTATACATTTATTTGTATGTACATTAATCTAACAAAAATGTATGATTATATGTTAAAACACCATTTTCAGTTCTCACACATGATGCATGATGAAAATGTTAATATCACGTTCGGGACCTCTGGTTCAAACAATGCAGATGGGTCTGACCATCAAGATATGTTGGCAAATGTTAGTGTTTTTTAAGTGATTTTAAAATAAATAATTGTGCACACATGTACATGTATGTATATATAATTTGATAAAATGTTTTAACAGATACCGATTCCGTCCGATGTTTTTGGGATGGCAGTACCTTCTTCTTCCTTGGGAGATGTACCTTCTACTTCCTTGGGAGATGAGCCACAAGTATGGACAATTTTTCACAAGTTTAAAATTTATGTTTAAAAGTTATATATATATATATTCCACTTCAAAAAGTTCCATTAAAAATTGAGATATATATATATATATATATATATATATATATATATATAGAGAGAGAGAGAGAGAGAGAGAGAGAGAGATATTTTGAGTTATTTAAATTTTTTTGAATTTAGGTTCCTATAGAAGATTTATTTAATCCGCGGACTCTAGCGATGGAGATAGGAACATCCACAACATTTGAACAAGTTGTCTTTAGTTTATTTTTTTAATATTATTGAAAATAAGTTTATATATGTACACGTGCATTTTCATTTGAAAGTTTTATATATATCTATATATATATATATATATATATATATATATATATTTAACTGTATAGGTATATTGTACAGTTTACCGTTGCAGATGTTCCTATGGGGACAGAACTTGTTCATCAAATGGAGAGGGAACCTCATGAGGTATTGCATGATTTTTTGTTATATTTTGTTTTTTACATGAAGTTCTAGATATATATATTCTCACTCATTTTTAAAACATCAAATTTTAATGTTCAAGTACATGTGCATTGTGTATGTAGGTTTCCCATGATGCTTCACATGATAGTGCGCAGATTGAGACCCTGATAGGAAAGACGCTAGATCCGTCTCTATTTGATGGACATGATTTGTAGATTTGATTTCAAAATTTAGATGGTCTGAAAATTTGTTAAACTTGATACAATTTGATACTTGTGAGATCTACAATTTTTGGACATATTTTATTACATTGTTAATATAATTTGTTTTGTTTCAAAAAGTTAATTTTTGGATGGTTTTAGTACTTTTGGAATGTGAATGTGAAGTAATGTTGTCATCTATAAATTAATGTTGTCATCTGAACTACATTTGGCATGTTATGTAATGATGTGTTATAATTTGTTTTGTTTTTAAAATTTAAGTTTTGGATGCTTGGAGTACATTTGGCATGTGAAGTAATGTTGTGATCTATAATTTTTTGTTAAATTAAAAGTTAAAAGTTTTGGATGGTTTCAATCTACATTTTGCATGTGATATAATGTTAAATGTTTTTATTGGATATTTGAATTATAATTGGCATGACATGTGAATTTTTTAAAACTCAAGTTTTGAATTGTTTCAATCTACATTTCGCGTGTGATATTTAATGTTTTAATGTTGCATGATATATAATCAAAAGGTTTTTAAAACTTAAGTTTTGGATGGTTTCAATCTACATTTGGCACATGTGGTATATAATGTTAGATGTTTCTATTGGATCTAGTTGAACTATAATTGGCATGGCATGTGAAGTAACGTTGCACGATATATATAATCAAAAAGTTTTTAAAACTCAAGTTTTGAATGGTTTCAATCTACATTTTGCATGTGATATTTAATGTTTTAAATGTTTAATGTTTTAATGTTGCACGATATATTATCAAAAAGTTTTTAAAACTTAAAAGTTTTGGATGGTTTCAATCTACATTTGACACATGTGGTATATAATGTTAAATGTTTCTATTGGATAGTTGTTCACTATAATTGGCATGGCATGTGAAGTAATGTTGCACAAATCCCTTTTGGATGGTTGAAGTACATTTGGAATCTTAAGATTGCTTTTGATCTCTACATGTAATCTTGTTTGAATGAAAAAATTTCCAATAGGAAGAACATAACTTTTCAATGAAACTAACCATGTATCAATTGAGCTCTAATTGAAAAAAGAGTTTAAATAAGTAGATATATGTACAAATTATCCCTTTAATTTTGATTGGAAATATAAGTCTAGTACATATATATGTTTGTTGAAATTGGGTCAATGTTGTTAATGCACTCAAATAGGTAGCCTTGTTGGTTTATAATTTGGTAAATTGATGACATTCAGTTAATTGCATTCTAGAACATAGAACATATATTCGACCATTGGACAGACAAATTTTGTACTAGATTTTTAATCAGGAATAGAGATATGAGTCAAATCCCACCAAAAGTCGGAGAAGTGCTCCGAGTCTCTTGTCTGAAAGGAATCTTCATACAAAACTATACTGTAGATGATTTATTTACATTGAACGGATACTTTTTACTAGAAAAGCTCACAAGAAAAATTGGGCACATTAAGTTCATGTATATATCCAATACGATTTTTCATCAATGCACATAGAAAAGCTACTTTAAATAGTTAAAATTGCATTCTAGAACATATATATTCAGTACATTTAAATCATTTTTCATCAATGCACATAGTAAAACTACTTGAACAATTAATTTCATTCTAGAATGTATATATATCCAATATGTAAGTAACATTTTTCATCAATGGACATTGAACATATCCGACCATTGGACAAACAAATTTTGTACTATATTTTCAATCAGGAATAGATATGTGGGTCAGATCCCACCAAAAGTTTGAGAAGTGCTTCGAATCTCTTGTCTGAAAGGAATATTTATAAAAAACTATACTGCGGATGATTTATTTACATTGTGGAAACTTTTTACCAGAAAATCCAACTAGTTTTTCATCAATGCACATAGAAAAACTACTTGGAACAATTAATTGCATTCTAGAACATATCTATCCAATACAAGTAACATTTTTCATCAATGCACATTGAACATATACGACCATTGGAAAAACAAATTTTGTACTAGATTTTCAATCAAGAATAGAGATGTGGGTCAATTCCCACCAAAAGTTGGAGAAGTGCTCCGAGTCTCTTGTCTGAAAGGAATCTTTGTACAAAAATATACTGCGGATGATTTATTTACGTTGTGGATACTTTTTACCCGAAAATCCAACTAGTTTTTCATCAATGCACATAGAAAAAATACTTGGAACAATTAATTGCATTCTAGAACATATCTATCCAATACAAGTAACATTTTTCATCAATGCACATTGAACATATCCAACCATTGGACAAACAAATTTTGTACTAGATTTTCAATCAGGAATAGAGATGTGGGTCAAATCCCACCAAAAATCGAAGAAGTTCTCCGAGTCTCTTGTCTGAAAGGAATCTTCGTACAAAAATATACTGAAGATGATTTATTTATGTTGTGGATACTTTTTACCAGAAAATCCAACTAGTTTTACATCAATGCACATAGAAAAACTAGTTCCGGTTAATTGCATTCTAGAACATATATATTGAGTACATAAATAATTTTTCGTCAATGCACATAGTAAAACTACTTGAAAAATTAATTTCATTCTAGAATATATATATATATATATATATATATCCAATACATGTAACATTTTTCATCAATGCACATGTATAGAAAAGCTACTTTCAGTTGATACTAGAGCACGTGCATGTACCAAAACAATTTGAACATGTGCAAACACTTGCACAAATAACATAAGCAGCTCAATTTTTAGTTGAGTATTGGAAGTTATAAAACGTATTTAATCCAAAGAGAATAAATTGTTGGACAATTCAATCAAAAAAATTCTAATGGAATTCCATCTTCAATAATCCGTTCATGATCGGATTTTGACATTTTCCATCTCTTAATTTTCGATTTTTTCTTTGACTAAACTTCTATCAACTTTATGCGTGCTGCACACACCAAGTGACTATATTGACAACTTATGGAATCAGGTTCATAGTCTTCAAAGTAAACAAAGTCTCCACTTTGATTAGTTTGTCCGAAAAAATAACCTTTCAGTATAATAGACCCTTTGTCATATTGAAATCCATGATCATTATAGTTTTGTAATAATTTCATTTTTCGTTCAGTGCAACGCATCAAATAATACTTCACATTTTCATCGTTGTCAATAGGTGAAATTACAGCAAAAACATCTCCTGCACAATAAAACAAACTTAACAAAATTATACATATTTAAATTTATTTCTAGATCTTTAAATCATTAGAAAGCAATTCAAATGTTACCTTCTCTAACAAGATCAGAAACTCGATCACCATCAGATGATATTGTAGTTTCCTCTGATTGCATTTCTTCAAACATTGCAACAGACATTTTTCCCTTTGTATTTAGCTCTGTATGTTTCCAATCGTTCACATACATTTTTTTTTCAAAAACGTCATTGTATTTTGTGTTGTCTATGCAAACATCACAAAAACAAGAATATTTTCTTTTATCCAATGCAAACATATTTCTAGATGACTTTGTTCTAATTGAATGCAATTTTCGAGTTCCTTTTATTGTTTCAATGTCACTTCCAATTGATCTATCTATGTCTTTGATCCCAATATGCCAGAAAAACCTTTATATGGAAAATTAAAAGAAGAATTTGTAAATATGATATCAAAATACAATCAAAGATAATCGTTGCACGATAAATGTACAATGTTTAAAATTAGATTTCCAATATAAATTAAATTGAATGTACCTTTGCACTTCCCTTGATGGGTTAGTCTCATGGATTAGAGCAGCGATGCACCATTGAACAACTTCTTTAGCGTTCACAAGTCGGCTTGCAGAGTGGTTCATTTGATATATTTGAAGTGCTCATTTTATGCAGGCTCCTGCACCGTCATGTTCTCCTTTTCCATGGCTAGTCTCAAAGAAATTCCAACAATGTTTAATGCAGGTTTTCTTATGAAGACAACACAACCAAAAGAATGATCGTGTAGATTTGAATTGACCTGCGCATCCGTATGACCATATCCAATATTCATTGAATGTTATTCCATGATTTTTAAGGAATCATAAATTTTTCCAAAACAATGTTGTAAAAAACATGTATCATGTGTACAATCGTCACTGATATAAAAGTGATATTCTTTAATGATATGTCAATTTTCACTCGTGCTTTCTATATGATCAAAATTTTGTTTAGCATGTCTATATATAATATGGACGAGCATGGAGACTTGGTCAGAATGATAATATTCACTCTGAATTTCTTTTTGTGGAACAAATGTGTAGTTTTCTGCAAAATCAATCACTGACAAAATGGTCCCTGGTGGAAAAACTTCACGAGATTTTTTGAATTGCAAGTCTTTCCATCGAGCTCTATGGGAATGCTTGGTGTATTTGTAAATTTATACCTCAAACTTTCTCAAAAAGTCTATCAGAAAAATTTCGTCTTCTAGTAATTCAATTCTTTTAACACGATTTGCACCTTGAATCGATGTATCGATATATTCATATCTCTTCCATTTAACTTTCATGTTGGAAAATTATTGATCATTTATATCAATACGATATTTGTTTTGAAATTTAGTCAAATTTCCACAATCATCGCATTTTTTACCACCAACACATTTCTTTTTGTAAAATAGTTCATCGCTTTCTCTTTCACATATAATTTGAGATATGAAATCATGGATAGTGGAAGGATGAGGTGAATCCTTCCATAATGTTCTACCAAAATCAAGGAATGTGTCATAATATAACTCAAATTCCACATGATAACGACAACAACAAGTGTCGCGTACGGTGATAGGTTTTACATACCATGGTTTTTGTTGAACAAAAGCACTGAGTGAAACATGAATTTAATGAATCTCTTCTTTGAACTTGTTGAATAACTCTATGTGAGTGGTTTCCAAGAAATATTTTTCATGTTCTTCATACTGATTTCCTGTTATTCTTCTTCGCATCGCATGCCTTGCAGTCGAAACACACGAATTGTTCTTCCAATATTCATATTTAATTTTTTTAACATTTTCTCCAAGTCTATCTTTGTATGGTTGCCTACAAATATCTCTCCAACAAGCGAGCTCATCATTTACATCTATTTGCAGTCGAAATTTTCGATGTTTGTGCAAAGTTTTTCGCGAGGTTCCCAGTGCTCGTGCCATAGATGTTACCAAATGATTATGTTTAGTACTTGATGAAACCATTTCCATCTGTATTCCTCTACATACAATTGAAACATTTTTCTCTCTAAATCTCTTAATTGACTTTATAGCACTAATCATATTTTTTATCACATCTTCCTTCATTTTTTTATCTTTGGTTGTGTTAGCCCCCCCTATGAAATTCTTGATAAGCAAGCCGGGGGCTAGATTATTGTGGAGCCTTCAAGGAATGCCTTTCCCCTGAAAAACCATCCTCCTTGAAGTCTCTGAGTGCTATGCCTAATACAAATCCTATCTGCTGGTCCATTCCTAAAATGCCTTTGTTCCCCTCTATTTCCCCCATCAACCCCCTAAATTCCCTCTAAAAATTCCCTACACCCTTTGTTTGCCCAAATTCCCCCTCCATCTCCCTATCGTTACCCTTTGGAGGCTTCAGAATGCATTAAAAATGGCATAAAAACCCACTTCTGACCATATAATAGGCCTCAGCCATTTTCCCGTTAGTCCCGCGCTCCTTTACCTTCCACAAAACCTATCGCTGTGACCGGGTTCTAACACCGAAAGGAGCTTTTCGTATTTATTCTTCGGGCGTGATTGTAGCTGTCGATCTGCACAAAACGAACGGCGATCACCACCCCCACTGCCCTCGTCGGTTTCCCATTCATTTCCTACACCGGGCAATCGCCGTCCATTTATCTGTCAGATCAACGGTCCACAATCATTCCGCTGGTGGCCCCCACCCGTGCGCCATGCCCTAAAACCGCCTAGTTCATTCTGCACCACTTATCTGCGGCAGGCAGTTTTCCTCGATAGCCCAGCGATGCCACTCACCGTCTGCCGCGTGTCCCTTGTACGATGGCAAAACCACTATCTCCCCGCGCATTATCTTCTGGTCTAGGGCGCGTAGCGAAATCCATGACAGCCGTAAGATCTCAGATCACTCATCCAACGGTCATCATTCACCAGAGCTGCACGCGTGATAGTCCATGTCCTGGCCCACCGTCCGTCGTCCTCCACCGTTGATCTCGGCCACGATCATCGGTCCAGATTTTTTTGTCTTCCGTTGACCACCCCTCGGGTCCGCCCGCCATGTCACTCCTGCCACGTGTGTCCTCCGTACATCCTCCCTTTCCATTACATATAATTGGTTTATGTTCGTGTTCTCTAAGGTTTTTTCATTCAAATTTTACTCTGCGTTCTGCCAACCACCCACCAGAGCGTCTTTCACCATTTGTTCTGTATTTTTTCTGCCCAGGTCACCGATTAAACCACCATTCTCCTCCTCCACATCATTCACCACCTCGTCCATGATTTTCTTTAAAGTTGGTGTATTTTTGCAGGGTTATCGGTGGTTAATGGCCGCCATGGCGCACAATCTTCGTCACAGTGGCAGAGAAATCGAAAAATATCATTTACAGTGGCCGAATTTACGAACAGAGACCCGGGAAGGTTAAGGCAGGACTTTCATTGAAAAATCAGGGTTTAATACTCTGTAAAAAACCTTCCTGTGCCATTAAAGCTCGAGCTAACCTGTCAGAAGCAACAATGGAGTGACAAAGGATTTCAGTACGAAGCAAAGGAGATTAAGGCACGCTAATGAAGATCTTGAGCCTTAAATCAGTGGTTTAGAAGGCAAAGCATCAGATTGAAGACCTCGAGGACCGATCAGAGGTCTTGAGTGCAAGCAAAAGGTAACATCAGGGTTTGTTCGTCAACAGAATGTTTTTCTTCGACAAGTACAGGGCGCCCATACTGCTTTTATTATGCACAATGCCCCTAATGGAAGTTCCACCCTAACAGCAGTTCAAAACCGCCAGAGCATTTATATGACAGACTTCTCAGTAGTCTATTTTAATTTTGTTCAAAGCACCAGGAGTACCACAACCGAAATATGTCAAAATCATATTCAAAAAAGATCACTCCTGCATAAAGAGGTGACATAAATTAAATACACAACAGTTAAACAGAATGGGTCTCGGCCCTGCATTCATTTTTGTGTTTAGTGTTGCATTTAGTGTTCACCTACCCCCTCAGTCGATCTTTTGCTCATCCTCTGCTATAAAGCACAGAAAGAAATTATGTTATTGTTGTTGATGAGATATCAGTGAAACGCAAGCATTTTCCTCTTGAGACAAGTTCTCTTTGTAACATTGAAAAATAGGCTGAGATTTGATGTATTCAAACTGAATGTTCAAGCTATGGGCTATGAGGTACCTGATTGGTGTTGTTTTTAATATGACAAGCATATTTCTTTGGATCCTGATCTAAAGCATCTGGTGATGTTTTCTTATCTCTATGTTTGATTTCATTTCATTCCATTTCTACTGGCTCGCATCAGAAGTTTGGCATAAGATTTACCCTTGATAGGTACATTATGTTGCTGCTCTCCCAACCCTTTATGTTTTCTGCTTATACGTGTATCTGAACATTGATTTCAATTGATTTAACTAGTGTAGTGGATGTTATTGCCTGCTCTCTAATGTATGAATTAATGAAATCTATGTTTAGATGTTCTTGCTAGGATTTAGTTGAATGTGTTGAGAATACTGGGAGGTCTCGAACCTTGTCTCTGCCTCTCTAGGATCTTTCCATCCCAATTAAACCTTTCTAAGATCCCTTGTCCTACCTCTGGTTTTTTCCAAGCAGGCCTGAAGTTAAATGACCTCTGGCCTGATCTATAGACAGAGTTGGTTGGTTCTCATTCCTTCATTTTCAGTCCTTGATGTTCCATTTCACCAATCATCTTGCAAGATCCTAATGCTCTAGATGACTAGCCCAACTGAAAGCTTGCACATTGATTACAAATAAATCCTTTCTTGACTCCATTTCCCAATGGCCTTGATATTCCCTGAGTTTTCTATCTTAGCTTAATCCCTTGTATGATCATCCTTGTCTTATATTGGACCTTCCTTTCCTGATTCCCAACAACCAAGCACAAACAATCAAACAAACAATCCTGAGCCTATAACTAGCCTAAAATCATAACTTAGATCTTCAAAGACATACAATTTGACTCATATAGAGAGATCCCTCTCTGGACCCAGGAGGGCTAGATCCTAAGGTCTGAAAGTTGTTCTATGTTGTCTCATCTTTTGGTCTTGTCAACCTGGCCAATACATGGGAACCCCAACATAATGGCGACCATACTGGGGAATTCTAAGGAGCTTATAACTGGAAACATTGTTAGTCTATGTCCCAGCATTGTCCCAACATAATGGCGACCATACTGGGGAATTCTGAGGAGCTTATAACCGAAAAAATTGTTAGTCTATGTCCCAACATCATCCCAACATAATGGCGACCCCACTGGGGAATTATGAGGAGCTTATAACCGAAAAAATTGTTATTATATGTCCCAGCATCGTCCCAACATAATGGCGACTCCACTGGGGATGTTCTGAATGATATTCATCTCACTACATCAACAATTTCAGAAACTTAGAACTCTGGTTAGGTTGACAGTAAGTCAATCCTTTCTTGAATCGGCCTCCATTATTGAAAATACACCACACTCTTAGACAGAGCCTGGAAAGGGCCAGATAGCCTCCGGATCTCATCCTCTTCGGAGGTGACATATCCGGTAAAAGCCCTCCCAATCAATCTCTGGTTGGAGTTTGCTGTTTTTGAGGAGATTCCTGAAAGGTGATAGTGCCCGAGCACTGTGGTGGACAGTGTGACCCCTTAGATATACCCTAAAACCCTCGACCCAGCGATTCCATTGTTCCTAAAGGAAAAGACTCCACTGGTGATCAGTAGGCCTGCTGATTATCTTGGTTTCACAATAGACTCCACTGGGAGACCAGTCCGTGAGACAACATCAACCACAATAGAAGCAACAAGTAGGGTTAAGCTGCTTGGCTAGGAGATGACATTCTGGCTTTCAGAACCATTCACACAAGAGCTTATCCCAACCCTGACCCACCTAAAATAGTTGACAATCCAGAGAGTATCCTCAAAGGGGCTCCTGCACCCAAAAGACCAACTATTTCCAGTCACATTCATAGAGCCAATTCTGCACCAGAAGATCTAACAGCTCTATCACTTTTCCTCCCCGACCTAGACCTACCTAATAGTTTACCAAGAGCTAGGTCATTCAATCATCTAGACCAACCAGACCTTGAGTTTCACAGTTCACCATCTCATAGTGGTCAAAACACTAGGGGCAGAGAAACCCCTCCATCTACACCACCTGATATCCACTTCATTCAAAACTTGGGGCTCTCCCACCCTAGATCTGCCCAACAGACTTCTGCTGGTCTTAATATCCCTGTCATCCAAATACCAGCTGCTCAAGCCAACCCTATACCTCATCAGAACATTATCATGGCAGCTTGGTATGCACCTTTAGTTTTACCTCAACCCTTGATACCCTTACCCAATGATTATCAGTCAAAAATCCCAGACTTCACTGCCAAGGAATCCATTACAGCTCAACAACATGTAGATAAGATGGAGGATTCCTTCAACTATATGGAGATTGATGACGAAACAATTAAAATTAGAATCTTTGCCCAAAGCTTAGGGGGTGATGTAAATAAATGGTTTAAAGGTCTACCTCCTGGCAGTATCCAAGATCTCCCTGCGTTATATCAGAACTTCATAGACAAATGGGAGGTTAAAGCAAACCCTCGCCAGCTCCTGGCAGAATACATGTCCCTTAAGAGGAACGTAGGAGAGAGCGTCCACGATTACACCACTAGATTCAACAGCATTTACAATGCTCTCCCCCCACACATGAAACCTCCTCAAGGCATGGCCCTGGCCAAATACCCTGATGGATTTGATGCTGACATGGCCTATGAGCTCAGAGATAAAGAGTATAACACATTGGAAGACATGCAGAAAGGAGCAATAACCATAGAAGAAAACTTGATGGAGAAAAGGGCAAGATTAAAAACTGAGAAAAGGGTAACATACAGGGATGACAATGTAGCTTCCAGATCTGATCCCAAATACGATAGAATGTCTAAAAACGTGGAAGAGCTACAAAAAATGATTAAAAGGATGGTTTTCCAAAACAGAAACCAAAACCAAAACCAAAACGTTAGAAGAAATAACGCTGCTCCCAACAGACAAAGAGAGTCAGATCAACAAATTATTCCCCCATTTCAAGAAAAAAATTTAGATGAAGATGAGGGAATCATAGAAGAGTCTGAAGGGAATGGAATAAACATGTTCGAAACAGAAGACTCAGTCCTTAACTATGATTCAGGGGAAGATCAGCCCTCACCTTCATACTGGGATGAGGAATGGTTAGAAACTGAGGATTACAGATTAGGGTTTGAAAATGCCATGTTACAGGTTAGAGAAAAATATAAACTTAGGAGCAAAAAGAACCAAGATACTTCCAAAAACAAAGCTCCTGAGGTTACCATCAAGAAAAGGCCTGATAAAACTTTTAAAGCATCTGCTGCAAGTGAAAAATCAACAGCTAAGAGTTATGGTAAACATAAGGAGAAACACAACCAACACACTGAAAAACAAAGCCAACCAACCAGCAGCACTAGCACTACAGTTAGTGCTCCTGATAAAACGATTCCTGACCTTGTACATAATGAGAAATCACAAACTGATCTAGCTACTAAGGCAGTAGCAAATAAAACAGAGTTAAGCACTCCAAAGACCCAGTCCACTTTCAATTTGGAGAGTGAGATTGCCAAAATCAAAATCTCTGTACCATTATCTGAACTGGCCACTCAGAATGTATATAAATGCCAAATTTTGAAAGCATTGAATCTGGGGGAAAACAATGACACTATAAATCTGAATGATGATCAACCTACCCTCCTGTTTGGTCCAAATATTGAGGGAAAGTTTCAGGAAGGGCTAGTTCCACCTTTTTATATCAGTCTCAACATTCATGACAAAATACTCCACAATGCCATGCATGACTCTGGAGCATCACACAATTTAATGCCTAAGGTAGTGATGGAAAAGCTAGGCCTAGAGATAACACGATCCTACAAAGATCTATCCTTGTTTGACTCTAGCAGAGTAAAATGCCTAGGCCTAATCAAAGACTTATGTGTGAGCTTGACCCAGATCCAAGCTAAATGTATGGTCATGGATGTAGTGGTGGCAGATGTGCCACCCAAATATGACATGCTACTATCTAGATCATGGGGGGCCAAACTACAAGGAACAATGCAGATGGATGGCTCATTGCCACTATCCCTCTATTTGGCCAACTGAGGAGACTGTATAGAGAATCTCAGATGAAATTCTTAGTCAGTAGCCCCGAGAAGCCTGAAAATTTACCATTATACTCTGTACACACAGACCTAGATTCTTTCATTCTTTATAATGACCAATCCTTAGGGGAGCCAGAATCTGAATGTAGAAATACAAGCAAGGACACAGAGCCCATGGACTTTAGCATAATGGCTACCTTAGAAGAATACGATGAAGAAATCCATGGGCAGAATACTGAAAACGAAACTCAGAGTGAACCAGTAACACAGTGCAGTCAGCCTATTAGTCACACCCTTCAGGCTAACATACCATGTGAAGAACAAGATAGCCCACAACCTAGTACAGACTCTCCAATGCAACATAATGGCGAGCCCCTATGGGAAATGAATTTCGATGGGTCCTATACTAGAAACAATGTTGGAGCAGGGGTGTGGCTACGTAACACAGAAAATGATCAAGCGGAGAGCCATGCTGTGAATCTACATTTCAAATGCACAAACAATATTGCAGAATACGAGGCTCTCATCCTGGGTCTGAACCTATTGAAAAAATTAGGAGCCCATAGGATAGCTGTGAGAGGAGACTCTGAGTTAGTAATCAAACAAGTGAATGGTGAATATACAATGAAACATCCCCGACTTAGAGCATACCGTAACGACACTCTGGACTTATTGAAAACATTTGTTTAATATGAATTGGTGTTTGTGCCTAGGAGTCAGAACATGATTGAAAATGGATTAGCTTGCCTGGCTAGTTCATATCCTAAAACCCCTAGTGACCAACAGATCATCATTCAAACCAAGTTCAGACCTGCAGTGCCAGACAACGAAAAATATTGGCAGGTCTTTGAAGGAGATAAATAGATCGAAGATTTCCTAGTGGGCAGGAATGAGTTTGAATTTTCTGATTCAGACTCAAAATCTGGTGACAGCTGCCCAAGTGAGGATTCCCCAGATGAACAAGAAACACCCTGTAACATAGAAATAAACACCTTTTCTGAGGAAACTGGAAATACAACCGAAAAAGGTGAAAACACAGAAAATGAGGAAATGGAGGTGTTGCAGGCCAAAGATAAGAACATACCCAGAGGCCTAGCACCATTAGAGGACCTTTTTGACTTTGATGACGTAGAAAAAAAGCCCACTATAGAACATGCAGAATCAGATATAGAAGAATGAAATATAGGCACTGAAGACAGACCCAAAATGATAAAACTGGCTAAGTCTATACCTGCATACATGAAGAACAAATACGTTGACCTGTTTAAGGAATTCATTGATGTGTTTGCATGGAGTTATGAAGACTTAAAGGCCTATGACACCAACATCATACAACACAAGATACCCTTGAAGGGAAATCAGAAGCCTTTCAAACAAAAACTCCGCAGAATCAATCCAAAACAATTGCCTGCAGTAGAGAAAGAGATTAAGAAGATGTATGATGCAGAAATAATAGTCCCTGTAAGGTTTTCTGATTGGGTGTCAAACTTAGTGGCTGTGAGAAAGAAAACAGGGGAGATTAGACTATGCATATACTTCAGAAACCTCAACAGAGCCTCCCTGAAAGACAATTACCCTTTGCCTAGAATGGAACATATCCTACAGAAGGTAGTGGGCTCTAAGAGAATCTCCCTACTTGATGGTTTTTCAGGATACAATCAAGTTCTTGTACTCCCAGAAGATCAACTCAAAACAACATTTACCACTCCATGGGGTACCTTTATGTATGTGAAGATGCCTTTTGGACTGATGAATGCTGGAGCCACCTTCCAGAGAGCGATGGATATAGCTTTCTCAGATGAGATAGGACACTTTATAGTTATCTATTTGGATGACTTGACTATCTTTTCCAAAACTAAAGAATAACATCTCAAACACCTGAGGAAGGTTTTCGAAAAATGTAGAAGGTACGACCTGTACTTAAATCCGAAGAAAACTGTTTTTGGGCTGCAAGAAGGTAAACTTCTTGGTCACATTATATCTGAGAAAGGGATTAGGATAGATCCACAGCGAGTTGAGGGAATACTTCAAATTACACATCCGAGAAACATCAAGGAGTTACAGTCCTTTATCGGGAAGATCAATTTCCTTAGGAGATTCATTCCCAATCTTGCTGAGTACCTCAGAAAGATGACTAACATGTTGAAGAAAGATGCAGGAATTAGGTGGACTGTTGAAGCCAAGAAATCTTTTGAGTCAGTAAAACTTGCACTCACTCAGGCCCCGCTACTTATCAGCCCAGACTTCTCAAAAGATTTTCTGATCTTTTCCTTTACCTCTGAACACACAATAGATGCAGTCTTGCTGCAAAATAATTCAGAAGGTAATGAACATCCAATTGCCTTCTTCAGTAAAGCCTTAAGAGATGCACCCTTAAAGTACAACATCATGGAAAAACAGGCCTATGCCTTGATAAAGGCTTTAAAAGACTTTAGGGTGTACATTCTGCATTCTCACACCATAGCCTACGTTCCAAATATAGTGGTTAAAGACATCTTGTCCCAAGACCCTGATGGGAAAAGGGGCAAATGGATTGCTACAATCTTGGAGTACGACCTTGAAATAAAACCCACCAAGCTGATCAAAGGTCAAGGCCTGGCCCAGTTAATGGCTGAATCAAACTTGCAGGCCCTTGACATTAACATGATAAATGCCTTAGATGAGCAGGAAGGATTGCCCCATCCAACTATTAAGGAGCAGTTTTAGAACTCTCCTTGGTATTCTGATATCCTTTATGTGCTCACCAACCTCAATGCCCCTCCAGAACTGTCCAAAAATAAGGCCGGATTCATAAAACTCAAAGCCAGAAACTACTGCATGCTGAATGAAAACCTATATTGGAAAAATCCAAATGGCCTATTGTTGAAATGTTTGTCTGAAACTGAAGCTGAAAGAATCAAACAAGAATTCCATGCTGGGGAGTGTGGAGGCCACTTGAGTTGGAAAGCCACTGCAAACAAGATACTCAGGGCTGGCTATTATTGGCCCACTCTTTTCAATGATGTCCATAAAATGATTCTTACCTACCACAAATGCCAGATCTTCGAAGGCAGAAGAAGGCTCCTTCCCCTCCCTTTACAACCTATCACCGTAGAAGGTCCCTTCATGCAATGGGGCCTAGACTTTATTGGGTAAATTCACCCCTCTTCCTCTGGACAACACAAGTGGATCCTAACTGCTACAGATTACTTCACTAAATTGATAGAAGCCATACCCACTAGGAATGATTCTGTCATCATTAGGCTCCTAGAAGACTTCATCCTATCTCGGTTTGGCTGTCCAAGAAAAATAATCACTGACAATGCTGCTGCTTTCGGATCCAAGAGAATGGTTGATTTCTATCACAAGTATGGAATAGCCCTTGGTCATTCAACTGCCTACTACCCCCAAGGTAATGGCTTAGATGAATCATCTAACAAAAGCCTAGTTACAATCATTAAGAAGTTGCTGGAAGAGAACAAAAAGTCATGGCATAAAAATTTGGTACATGCTTTGTGGGCTAACAGGCTCACTATGAAGAAATCTATTGGCATGTCACCATTCCAGCTGGTTTATGGAACCGAAGCAATTTTTCCTACTAGCCTCGGAGTACCAGTGATTAATCTTGTCCAAGAGATTCAGACAGAGGAAAACAACATGGTTAGAAGGATCAATGAAACTATCCATATTCAACAAACAAGGGAGGATGTATATAGCAGAGCTGTCAGAGTTCAGGAAGGCATAAAGAGACAGTTCGACAAAAGAGCCAAAGCTTCAGTTTTCAAAGTTGGGGACAAGGTTCTGAAATGGGATTCAAGAAGAGAGGACAAAGGTAAACATCAAAAGTTTGACAGCTTGTGGCAAGGTCCATACATCATCCAAGCCACTGTGGGTCCTAATGCATTTTTCTTACAAGAACTTGATGGTACAGAACTGTTTGGGGGTCCTGTCAATGGCAGGATGCTCAAACACTACTTCTGCTAAATTTCAGTTTCCAGTTTCATTTTCCATTGTACATACCGTTGCAGTTTTACTTTCAAGAAAACATAGAAAGTGTTTCCAAAAAATAGAAAAGGCAGAGGTTCAAACATGCTCAAAACATGGACCTCTGAAAAGTGAAAAATATTGGCTCTAATATGATCAAAACCTGAGCCAAAGAAAGAAATACAGCCGGTCCTAACACGCTCAAAATCTGGACCAGCAAAGGAAAAAGAAGAATCAGCCCAAATATGCCCAAAACCAGAGCTGAAACCAAAGAAAAGAAGTGACTCTAACATGCTCAAAACCTGAGTCACAGGAAAAGAAGGATATTTCAAATTGCAGATTTCCAGCCTTCACAGTTTTGTCTCCAAGTTTTCAGCAATTCATTTCCCAGGAACGAAAGTTTCATGACTTGGATTCACAGCAAGTCAGACAGTTTAATCCTAGCTTGGCTATTTTAAATTTCCTGTTTCAGAATGTAGGAGAAGAAACCTGTTGGACAGTTTAATCCCAACAGGTAGTAGGTTAGGTAGAAAAGCATATGAGGCCAACAGTCTAATCTGGCCTCATGGAGCAATAAGGGTAGATTTAGAATAGGTTGTTTTTTGTTTTGAGAATAAAATGTAAAGGGTCTGCTAGCTCAAATGCACCTTAAAGAAGAAAAAGTGCTAGGACTGTAGTTTGGGTAGGCAGATTGGTTAGGAAATATTTCTGCTAATGTTTCTATCATATTGTGGCAGCTAAAAATTGAAGAAAGAAAAGGATGTGCCAAGCAGTAGGCATATGGCCTACTCCAAAGATCATTTTTGGTTTCTTGACTCCTTCAAGAAGAAGCCATCCCCATGTGGAGCCACTGTTAGCCCCCCCTATGAAATTCTTGACAAGCAAGCCGGGGGCTAGATTATTGTGGAGCCTTCAAGGAATGCCTTTCCCCTGAAAACCATCCTCCTTGAAGTCTCTGAGTGATATGCCTAATACAAATCCTATCTACTGGTCCATTCCTAAAATGCCTCTGTTCCCCTCTATTTCCCCCATCAACCCCCTAAATCCCCTCTAAAAATCCCTACACCCTTTGTTTTCCCAAATTCCCCCTCCATCTCCCTATCGTTACCCTTTGGAGGCTTCAGAATGCATTAAAAATGGCATAAAAACCCACTTCCGACCATATAATAGGCCTCAGCCATTTTCCCGTTAGTCCCGTGCTCCTTTACCTTCCACAAAACCTATCGCTGTGACCGGGTTCTAACACCGAAAGACACTTTTAGTATTTGTTCTTCGGGCGTGATTGCAGCCGTCGATCTGCACAAAACGAACAACGATTGCCGCCCCCGATGCCCTCATCATTTGCCCATTCAGTTCCTACACCGGGCGATCGCCGTCCATTTCTCTGTCAGATAAACGGTCCACAGTCATTCCGCTGGTGGCCCCCGCTCGTGCGCCATGCCCTGAAACTGCCTGATTCATTCTGCACCACTTATCCGCGGCAGGTAGTTTTCCTCGATAGCCCAGCGATTCCACTCACCGTCTGCCGCGTGTATCCTGTACGATGGCAAAACTGCTGTCTCCCTGCGCATTATCTTCCGGTCCAGGGCATGTAGCGAAATCCACGATAGCCTTCAGATCTCAGATCACTCATCCAACGATCATCATTCGCCAGAGCTGCACGCACGATAGTCCATGTCCTGGCTCGCCGTCCATCGTTCTCCGCCGTTGATCTCCGCCACAATCAATGGTCCAGATTTGTTTGTCTTCCGTTGACCACCCCTCGGGTCCGCCCGCCACGTCACTCTTGCCACATGTGTCCTCCGTACATCCTCCCTTTCCATTACGTATAATTGGTTTATCTTCGTGTTCTCTAAGGTTTTTTCATTCGAATTTTACTCTGCGTTCCGCCAACCACCCACCAGAGCATCTTTCACCATTTCTTCTGCATTTTTTCCGCCTAGGTCACCGATTACACGACCATTCTCCTCCTCCACATCATTGACCACCTCTTCCATGATTTTCTTTACAGTTGGTGTATTTTTGTAGGGTTATCGGTGGTTAATGGCTGCCATGGCGCACAATCTCCGTCACAGTGGCAGAGAAATCGAAAAAGATCATTTACAGTGGCCGAATTTATGAACAGAGACCTGGGAAGGTAAAGGCAGGACTTTCATTGAAAAATTAGGGTTTAATACTTTGTAAAAAACCTTTCTGTGCCATTAAAGCTCGAGCTAACCTGTCAGAAGCAACAATGGAGCGACAAAGGATTTCAGTACGAAGCAAAGGAGATTAAGGCACACTAATGAAGATCTTGAGCCTTAAATCAGTGGTTTAGAAGGCAAAGCATCAGATTGAAGACCCTGAGGACCGATCAGAGGTCCTGAGTGCAAGAAAAAGGTAACATCAGGGTTTGTTCGTCAGCATAATGTTTTTCTTCGGCAAGTACAGGGCACCCATACTGCTTTTATTATGCACAATGCCCCTAAAGGAAGTTCCACCCTAACAGCAGTTCGAAACCACCAGAGCATTTATATGACAGACTTCTCAGTAGTCTATTTTATTTTTGTTCAAAGCACCAGGAGTACCACAACCGAAATATGTCAAAATCATATTCAGAAAAGATCACTCCTGCATAAAGAGGTGACATAAATTAAATACACAGCAGTTAAACAGAATGGGTCTCAGCCCTGCATTCATTTTTGTGTTTAGTGTTGCATTTAGTGTTCACCTACCCCCTTAGTCGATCTTCTGCTCATCCTCTGCTATAAAGCACAGAAAGAAATTATGTTGTTGTTGTTGATGAGATATCAGTGAAATGCAAGAATTTTACTCTTGAGACAAGTTCTCTTTGTAACATTGAAAGATAGGTTGAGATTTGATGTATTTAGACTGAATGTTCAAGCTATGGGCTATGATGTACCTGATTGGTGTTGTTTTTAATATGACAAGCATATTTCTTTGGATCCTAATCTAAAGCAGCTGGTGATGTTTTCTTATCTCTGTGTTTGATTTCATTTCATTCCATTTCTACTGGCTCGCATCAGAAGTTTGGCATAAGATTTACCCTTGATAGGTACCTTATGTTGCTGCTCTCCCAACCCTTTATGTTTTCTGCTTATACGTGTATCTGAACATTGATTTCAATTGATTTAACCAGTGTAGTGGATTTTATTGCCTGCTCTCTGATGTATGAATTAATGAAATCTATGTTTAGATGTTCTTGCTAGGATTTAGTTGAATGTGTTAAGAATACTGGGAGGTCTCGAACCTTGTCTCTGCCTCTCTAAGATATTTCCATCCCAATTAAACCTTTCTAAGATATCTTGTCCTACCTCTAGTTTTTTCCAAGCAAGCCTGGAGTTAAATGACCTCTGGCCTGATCTATAGACAGAGTTGGTTGGTTCTCCTTCCTTCATTTTCAGTCCTTGATGTTCCATTTCACCAATCATCTTGCAAAATCCTAATGCTCTAGATGACTAGCCCAACTGAAAGCTTGCACATTGATTACAAATAAATCCTTTCTTGACTCCATTTCCTAATGGCCTTGATATTCCCTGAGTTGTCTGTCTTAGCCTAATCCCTTGTATGATCATCCTTGTCTTATATTGGACCTTCCTTTCCTGATTCCCAACAACCAAGCACAAACAATCCTGAGCCTATAACTAGCCTAAAATCGTAACTTATAGCTTCAAAGAAATACACTTTGACTCATATAGAGAGATCCCTCTCAGGACCCAAGAGGGCTAGATCCTAAGGTCTGAAAATGGTTCTATGTTGTCTCATCTTTTGGTCTTGTCAACCTGGCCAAAACATGGGAACCCCAACAGGTTGATTTTCGAATACCCAGTAGTGTCGTAGCTTCTTTTAATTTCCTTAATGATAGGAGACCTTTCAACATTTGAGCCTGAATTGTCACCTGCTCATTTAAGAAATACTTTTCAAAAATGCAGTTAACACGATATCGTATAGCATGGTCAGGGTTTTTATCTCCATATGTGTGAGTGTCAAAATTTTCTAACATCTCATCATCGACAGTGATTTAATCTGTACATATTCGAAAAAATAGTACATATTCAATAAACAACTAAATTAATAAATATATCTATAATTTCAATAATACGTGCATGTGTTCAATATATATATTATATATATGTATATACCTTGTGATTAAATTTCTTTATTTGGATTTCTTTCAATATTTTCACCATCTTCAATCATTGGTTCAATATCTCTTTCACTTTCTCTTTCAAAATTTTGTATCTCATCATCAATATTTTGAGGAATATCTCTGTCTGTTTACATTAAACAAAATATTTTTCAAATTAGTTCATCAAATAAAAACTAAGTTTCACATTTTACACTAGGAAAATTTTAAATATATCAACAGGTCATAATATTTACATTTACATACCTGCTTCAATTTCTTCTTGAGGTTGATTTTCCTCTTCAATATTTGAGAGGGATTCTAACTTCCTTTTGTGAGAGTGTCTCGTCTCTTCTCTACATTCCTCAGGGTCTCTTTTTCGATCATATTTTCTCGCACAATTCCTTCGATTTCCCATGATAATAGGGTATGAAGTTCAAAAAATTTCCTTCAAAAAATTAGACAATAACTCAATTAGAAAAAACATCACAAAAGATTTAATTTTAAAAAAATTCATTTTAAATTCTTTGCAAAAAATACATACTCCAATCCAAAACACTTACTTTAAAAAATTCGAGAAAAAAATGTCTTATAAAAATGAAACGAAGCTCAAAAGATTTACTTCAACTCAAAACACGTACTCTAAAAAAATGTCACTTCAAAAAATGCCTCCAACTTAAAAAAAAAAAAAAAAACGTCACTTTAAAAAAGACTTATGGAAAATGTTTTTTCGAAATTAAGCCCAACTCCATACTTTAAAAAAAAATGAAGCACAAAAAACATCCAAAAAATTTTATCACATACCTCCAAGAAATGTCCTTTGAATGTACGTCCAAGAAAATTCCTTAAGCCCAAAACAATTTTTTGCAAAATCAGGTTGCCTCCAAGAAATGTCCTCCAAGAAAAGTCTTTAAACCCAAAACAATTCTTTGCAAAATTAGACTGTCTCCAAGAATTTAAAATTAAGCACAAATCCATACTTTCAAAAAAAAATGAACAAAAAACATCCAAAAAAATGTATCACATACCTCCAAGAAATGTCCTTTGAATGTACGTCCAAGAAAATTCTTTAAACCCAAAACAATTCTTTGCAAAATCAGTCTGCTTTCAAGAAATGCCCTTAAATCCAAACCTCCAAGAAGTCTTTAAACCCAAACCAAGACCTTTGTAAAATCAGATGAAACATAATAAATACTTCACTCTTTGAAGTATTATTGTGGAATAAATTGCTGAAGATTTCTATAGTCATTTTTGTTGTACTGGAAGGCTTTTGTGTTTCAAATTTCGAGTAGCAGAGAGGATCGAATCAATTAGCATCATATTTCAAGATTCGTGCGATGAGCTATTGAAGTGAAGTATTTTTTACTTGTCATTTTTTATCTTATTTGTTTCATGCATGCATGTATGTGTTACAAATTTGAATGATAATTCAGGAGTATTATTTCAGGATTTTTTTAAATCACCCTGTCTTTACTGTTTATCATTTCTATGTTTTTTGTTGATTTCCAAAGTAGAGGACCCTTAATTTCTCCCTCTTTCATTTGACCTCTACCTACTACTTCTCTTTTCCGGATCAAATAACCCTTCATTGCTCTTTATCCCGATAAATTCACCTCACCAAAAAACCTTCCAAGATCTTCAAAGGCTTATCTATCTTGCCCTGTAAACATTTTGACTTTTTGACCTTGATTCTAGCTCTCTCTGCTTGACTTTTGACTCCTTAACCCAATGGACAAATAAATTTCCCACTATCCATCTCATTAAGTGATTTTTCCCACCAAAAAAAGTCAAACCAAAACCAAATTGCACAATCATAACTAGCATAATATTTTATAAATCAAAACAAAGTTAAATTTTATAGAGAGAGCCCTCTCTAAACCATAGGAAGGCTAGATCCTAGAGTTTAAAAGTTGGTTTGTGGTTACCTCTAGAGTTCTTTTAACTTTAAACCAGAATCTCACAACCTAGAGAATTACTAGAGTGATAACACCTACAAAAGTGGATGGTCATGTGGTTCTTACTTCCCCACGTGATCAATGGGGGTAGTTAGTGTTGGAGAAGTATTTTTTTGTTTTTATAAATTGAATGAGAATGCTAATAGAATTCAATTTTCTGTTCTTGAAATGAAACACGCCTAATGATTTTTTTATTTTATTTTTTTTGCATAAAATAAAAGGAACGAATCAAATAGGGAATAAAACAATGCATACTTTGACACCTCCCTGGAAACAGTGCCAAAAATCTTTGAGCCTCAGTATTGCAACAAGAATATTGCAACTCCCAAGGCTACCAACTTTAATTATTAACTTAGAGTTCGTACAAACTTAAGAGGTATCAGCTATATGTGGAGCATAAAATGTGTCATTTTTTTGATTTGATGTAATGGAGTGAATGTCATGAAATCAAATCTTAAATTAATTACAGAAATGGAAGTTTTTCTTTGAAAATAAATAATCCTAGGCAAGAACAACAATTTGTAATTGAAATCCTAAAAACATGAATTCAAATAAAAAGGTCTAATCTACTTCTGTAAAAATGCATGTCATAAGTGGTGTTTATTCTTCCTCAATCATGGATGTATATCCTAGGGGTAATTATTCAAGCCTAAGAGATAAAAACCAAGCTTTGAGAGCAAATCTGGTCAAGTTTACATGTGATACAAGAGCACTACAGGAAATTATGTTTTTGCTACAGGAAGTTATATTTTGGAGATAACTCACAGAATGACTAATTAAATAAAATGAAAATTGGATGGGGAAAATTTTATTATTAACTTTAATGTATTAGGTCTCCATTAAAAGTGTAATCTCTCCAAAATACCCATGTTCACACATGCTAAAAAATATCAGAAAATTACTACTCTAAAAACTGGAAGTTCAAGAACTAGTGAGCTAGTTATCCTATCAAATGTATAACCTAATCAAGTGAAAATGAAATAGGGTAAATATTGTTATTAACTTGAATATTTTTATGACCTAATACAAGTGGAATAAACTCAAATTAATCTCATTAACCAATTCTTAAAAAAAGCTGAAAATTACTACTAGTTCGCTACAAGGCATTTCCAAAGATCCTGTATTCGTGAACTAGTAACCAAATCGAAGTAGCTCAATGATGAGGATGACCTTCCAAAGCTATTATAAGGATGAATAATTCTTTTGAATATGTAAATTACCTGAAAAATAGTTCACTTAAATAATTTAACTCAATCCCACAGCAAGAAAATCATCAATACATAATACAGAAATATCAAAAATAAGAATAAAAAATGAATGTGAATAAGGAAGGAAAAGAACATAAATAAATTGTGCAAGAGGGTCTAAGGCTGCTGGGGTGAACAAGCCCAAGGATACTCGGATTCCTATGGAAGAAACCAAGCCTTAGAAGCTAAAAATGGCACCAAAATTTAGTATTTGAATCAATCTTAGTACATCCCTGCAAAAAATGAAAATGGAGTTGCTAAACAATATGTTTTCTCCACAAGAAGACTAAAAAATACATGCCCCTAGAGAAAAATTCGAATTGGTACTTATAAAAAATTATGAGGAATAATTCTCCTTGAAAGGAGGAATATTTCCCCTCCAAAATCTTTCAAATATTGGATTTGGTTCCCAACACTAGGAATATGCATTAAATGATAGGGAACACATTCCTATATTTTCTCAATCATTGGAGCTCCATAATTTGTCAATAATTTCATAATATTTTATTAATTTATTCTCTAATCTTGATTCTCCTGTAGTAAGGAGAAAGTTCCTAGATTATCTCCTCTTCCAAATATTCATAATCTGCCCAATATTCTTACAATATTCTTCAAAAATAAGTAATATTAGGAACAAATATGCAATTATCCATAAACCTTCCTAAGAATGCTTTAAAGCTAAAAGAACATTATTAAGTGTAGAAGGAGAGATTTAATATAGCCTTTAGGTGCCTAAGAAAGGTTAGATGGGCCTTAATTTATGCCTAATTTAGAGGCCCATCAACTTCATCCATCGATTTAGAAGAGACAAAGAGAACATGTCAACTTCTTTGATTCTTAACCATACGATTGGGATTTGTAATTGTTAATTCGGAAGCTCAGTGAAAATTTCCAATCATGGGACTAGATTCCTATTTTCGAGAGGACCATTTTTTATTATTGAAGTGCTCAATTTAGACAAGGGAAAGTGTATTTTTTAATTAAAGCCCACATCTGCATAAAAGGACAACTAGGTCCAAAAGAGAAATTGGACACCCATGGATGGATATAAATACAATCCAAGTGATCCTCATTTTGACATCATCATCATCATGATAATTCTTATTTATTTGGGTTTGGCTCACACAATTCGGAGGCTAGGTCGTGGATATTGGTTTGTATAGGTCCAAGATTACAGGGTCTGAAGCTCATGCATGTGTTTAGGGTTTTGGTTTCCGTTCAAGCCACACTTTAGGAAAATTTCAATCACAACCACAGGCATGCAGGCTCATGTATGCGGTTGGAGGGTTTCAGTTGCATGCATGTCACTCTCTTCATGTGGTTGGGACCTAGGGTTTGAGTTTTACCATTGATTTCACATATCATAAGTTGACCGTAGAGTTTGGCAGTTGACCGCAGATGGTGATTTGATCGTAGGCTTTTGAAGCATGGTTTTGATTATCAACATTTTTTGGTTCATCTCATGGATGTTGTTTAGTTTATTTTTGTCAGATAGGATTATGGTTGAAGATATGGATTAATGTAATCTCTTTTGTTGAATCATTCAATGACAATCTAATAAGAAGAAGAATTTGAAATGGTTTTCCCCTTTGTGGATTTTTCCCTAGTCTTTGACCAATAGTGGTGTCTCTATTTGTGAATGCTTTTCTTCTATTGTTTCTTTATTTTCTATTGCATTGATGATGATGTTGTTATTTCTATATAATTGCATATGATGTTGAATAATGTGGTAAATTTGAATAATGTTAAGAGTTGTGGAGTGAATTTAATATGTAAATGATAAAATGTAATTATCTAAATAAAAGAACAATATAGCCCTAAGAAAATTTAACAGTAATTAGAAAAATTATTAATGACCCAAATTCCAAGGGGGGGAGCTGATAAACATAATTAAATGTTTAATCATTTGAATTTGAATATTTATTTAGTTATTTATTTATTTTTAAATATAAACAAATTTATAACGTTAAAGGTTATTGGTTTGTCTTCTATTAATATCTAAGATTATAGTATGCAACTACATCATCATGTCCATATTGACAAAACCGAACCGGATTCGTAAACTATCGTGGATTTCCATTGGATAATTAGTGACAACAGATCTACTAAAATATATTCAAAAATCTAAAATCTACACTATGAGTTTTATTTATGTAGAAATTTATAGAAATTTAATATCAATGGATTCAATCTGATCTTGTGATGTACTAAAAGAAGATACCGAATCCTTCTACAATATTTGTGGAATACAAAACATGATCACTCAATCACATGCAAGTAAGAGAAAGAAGTAAATCAATCGCACAACACAAGATTTTCTTGGGGAAAGAAACTGCTCAAAACCTCTCTATCATATATTGTATAAAGTCAAGGAATCATGAAGTAATACAATGCTTAATCTCTCATGAGATTCTCTAGCACTCTGCCAATTGTCTCTCGTTGATCTAGGAAAAATTGGACAAACACATAGCCCATTCTCAGCCTTATTTCAGCATGCCTTGCTCACATAATTCCTAATGAATTAGGCCCCTATTAAATAGGAAAATTATCCCTCCTTGATTGTGCAATCGATCATGGCTTCCTCATGGCTTTATAATTGCACTCAGATAATTCTCTAAAAACACAACTGATAGTTATGTTCCCTTTAACCTCTATCTCAACTGGGTCTTCCTCAGAACTTATATGCATGCAGATATTAATATTGAATCATCAGTTATATGATTGATCACTACTTGTGAATTAAGTCTAATTTAATTCACTAGGCCTCTCACTAATTCATCACTAAGTTAGAACTAGTTAAACTTATTCTAACCCAATTAATTGGGTTAATTGATTACATCTACACCCCACTAGTATATTATATGCAACTAGACCCCCAAAATATTAGGATCACTCTACATGCCTCATCTTAGACCCTCAACTCGAATTTATTGACCTAACTCAGCCATCATGACTTAGTTAGCTAGTACAAGTTGTTATAAGATGAAATTACAATTTTTTGTCCAATTTATTTAAGGGAAAAATAAATTAGACACCCACATTCCTCACTAGTGTGTAACTGAAATTCCTCACTGAATTTCCTCACCAATGTGAATGTGCTTTTTGTCCTTTTCGGTTGCCAATGTCATTGTTTCTTGTTGCAAATTTCGACAATTTCTCCTTAGATTTTTGGATATATAAATTATTGTTTATCATGTATGCATGAAAATTATAATTATGCATAAAATAATGAATAGTGAAATAAATATCACAAAAAAAAAATTAACACAATATATAACCTAGGAAACCCTTTCGAGATAAACCCAACTAAAAGGTGAGGTTTCTCTACTCTATTTATCTAAATGGAAAATGGATGCAAGTACACATAAGTGAGGCATGTGTGTCGTGGGATACTACACTGCACAAATTATCTCCATTTTCTCTCTTCCTATCCAATCTTGCCCACTTTTTTCATCTATGGAAAAAATGCACTCAAATACAATGGAACCCCTTTTCCTCCTAGTGGCCTAGTTATAACACAACCTAATAACCAACTAGTAGATAATTTTTACTCCAACTCTTAACTAGAGTTACAATATGGACTCTTCTAGATTATTTTTCATCATGAACATGTGGCTATCCCCTTTCCCATAAATAATGGGCACGATGTGGTGTCCTCTCAAATTATGGTTGTCAAAACAAGAAGGTCAACATTAGATTGGCATAAATTTTGCATACACACTCTTATTGATGTGATTATTGTGCTAATGGAAAGATATTTATGTGTAGAATAGTACCAGAAATTGTTTTTCTTAAGAAAAAATATTTTCCTAGTAAAAAAAATAATTTAACTCCTAAAACTTCTCCAGGAAGGTTTCATACCCCAATATTTCAAATTGGGTCCTACCAGTAAAATGCCCCTATGAGTTAATTCCTCCACCCTTTCCACTCTAAAAGCTTCAATATGGATGAAAATTAATATTATGATCCAATATAAATCATGCCTCCCCATTTTGGGAGACTTATGATTGCCAAAAGCTTACATCAGATGAGGTGAAGAAATTTTTCCTCCACCTTCTCTAGAGTGTACCATTTAACCTTACCTGGAAGTTATCCTTTCAACCTAATATTCCAAATATCATGTTTCCCATGTCTTTTATTTATATATCTATTTTTCAAAATTTTATCCTCTTTTACAGATCCTTGAATTTCTTACCAAGACCCTGTAGCCTCTCCTTTCTCATTTGTAACCAATCTTAGTCT
Organism: Pinus albicaulis; assembly: GCA_034641835.2. Classification (NCBI taxonomy): domain Eukaryota; kingdom Viridiplantae; phylum Streptophyta; class Pinopsida; order Pinales; family Pinaceae; genus Pinus; species Pinus albicaulis. The sequence goes on from CM076574.1 coordinate 967,561,960, forward strand.
CCCGTCTTGAACAATCTCTCTTATCTGTGTTGATCATGCATGGACTTATATTTTTCCCTTGACTTATATGGTGTCTCTTGTACCTATAGATGGATTTTCCTAATATTCTCAACATTTTTTTCTACCCTTAGGGCATCCCCTGTAAGATCCTCCCTCACTCTTTACTTCATATATGTAATATCTAAAGGTGAAGGTGGAAAATATCCAAAACAAGTTTCAAATGGGGACTTACCAGGAGAAGTGTGGATTACTTTGTTATAAGAGTTATGTATGTATACCATATTTTCATCCCATATTTGGATTATTCTTATTGTAGCCCCTCAAAATTTGCACCAAAGTCATGCTCACTACTTTTGTTTTTCCATATATCTATGGATGGAATATTTTAGACCTCTTCAACTTCATTCTCTTCTTCTCCCACAATGTAGTCCAAACCGCACTGAGAAATCTTGCATCCCTATCTGAAATGATGCTCCTTGGTATCCCAAAGTGATCCCATACCTATCCAAATAACAACTTCACTATTTTTTTCGTGTTGATGGTATTTTTATAGGGCATCATATTACACATATTGTTGAACCTATCAACTACCACAAATAGATAGTCACGTCCCTTCCTAGTTGTTGATAAACCTCCCACAAAGCCCATGGAAATTTTTTCCCAAGGATGAGTGGGTACAAGTAAGGGATTATATATACCCCATTTCGTGTTACTAAATTTGTGGTGCAACAAAGCATGCATCCTCTTATGATCCTAGCTGCATGTTCTTCCATCTTGAGAAAATATACATACCTATGCAAGTTGGCCATTATATTCCCAGTGACCAAAGTTCCCTACAACCTTGGAGGAGTGAGCCTTTATAATATGCTACAGTTGATCACCTTTAGGAACACATAAATTATCCATCCTGTAGAGTAATTCATCCTAGAGATGGTATTCAATTGTGATGTCATCATCGTGCACATGACTGTGGCTCTACAATTGTTGAAACACCTCCTTGAATTCCTCATCCTTTGAATATGTCCATTTGTATGCATCTTGGGTGAATGGTTACCAGTGTATCATAGTACTCGTGGCTATGATTTTTGATGTGGGTGAACTTGAAATCATGTTAACCAACTTGTTTGTGTTCCCCTTATTGTACTTGATCACTAAATTAAATTGTTGTTAAATCCCCCTCCACTTATAAGGTATGGTATATTATAGCTTACTCTAGGCCTACAAGTATTGTAGTGGTTGGTGATGTATGCGGATTATTGTCTCTTTTCCAATTAGATAGTGTTTCCACTTCTTTACAACTTGCATTAGGGAATAAAGCTCCTTGTCATAAATAGGGTAGTTAAGAACTTCCCCATGAAATAGTTCATAATGATAGCATAAAAGTGTTCGTCCTTGCATCAAGATCGCTCCCATATCATACCCATCCACATATATCTCCACTTCGAAGGGTTGTTTCAAATTCAATAATTCCAAAATTGGTGCTTGATCATCTTCTTCTTTAATGTCTTGAAGGCATTCTATGAACTCTTTCCCCACTGAAAAATCTTACCACTAATTGTTATGGTGTGGAATGGTGCTACTATTTTTTAAATGAGGCTATGAATTTCTTAGGTGTTTTGTTTCCCAAACGAAACTCCTAACCTCATAAATTGTTATGTAACTAGATCAAAAACATGAGAAAAAAAAATCAATGACTTGAAAATAAGCCTCTTCAAGTGAGGCAACCTCCTTTTACATTACATAAATGAAAAATTATTGGATCATACAGATGGCAAGACCTACTTGTTATATATATGAGTCTAAAGTGTCACAATATAATCAGAGCCTACATTAATAATGTAAGGGCGCAATAATAACAATAGTGGGATTCTAAGGGGCACAAAAATAACAATAGTGGGGTTTTATGGGGTATGACAATAACAATATGGGGACTAGACAGGGCATAATAATAAAAATATAGGGGATACACTAGTATTATATGGACCTAACATTCCCCTCTCCTTCAAAAATATTTTGTCCTCAATGTTTGAGTAGTTATGGATGCTTCTGTATAAAATTTGCATCTTCCCATGTAGAATCTTCAGCGGGTAAGTTCTTCCACTTAATGAGATACTCTGAAATTGATCGATTTCGTAGATATCGGGTTCTTCTTTCCATGAATTCTTTAGGCTCCAATATTAATTTTCCTTGTAAATTTTTGGAAATATTGTTTGAACTGGGAGTTTCTCACCAATAACCTTCTTTAAGCATGAAACATGGAAAATTGGGAATACTCTGGAAGATGAAGGCGGCTCCAATTTGTATGCCATAGTACCAATCTTTTGCAACACCTTGTAAGGACCATAGTACTTAGGTGATAATTTATTATCATTCTTAGCTTTCTTGAGGGATTTTTTTTTGTATGGTTGTATCTGTAAAAATACCCAATCGCTTACATCAAAACTTCTTTCACTGTCATGTTGATTTGCATGTTGTTTCATTCAATTATGCACCAGAGTGAGGTATCCTTTAACAATTGGAGAACTTGTTGTTGATGTTTGATGTGATATTCCACTTATTTAACCTTATAATTTTCTCTTAAATATGATGTGATGGACGATGGATGCTATCCATAAAGTTCCATAAACGAGGTCATTTTTGTTGTGGTATGTAAGGAAGTGTTATACCACCATTATGATAGAGGTAAACACTTGACCCATTTTATTTGTTTATCATATGCATAGCAAGGAAGATATCATTCTAAACATGTGTTCACTATATCAATTTTCCCATAATATTGAGGATAATAATATGAGTTATGAGCTAATTGAATACCAAGACAATAAAATAATTTAATCCAAAAAATTCTAGTGAAAATGGGATCTTTGTCACTTACAATAATCTTTGGGTCTCCATGTAGCTTTTGAATTGTTTCCATAAATGCAGTAGCAATAGTACTAGCTTTGAAAGGATGAGATAGTGCACAAAATTAAGCATACTTGGTAAGCTTATCGACTACCACCATGATGACACTCTTTCCTTTGGACTTGGGTAAACTTGTGATAAAATCCATTGAGACCACATGGGGATTTTATTGTCTCAACTTTATTTTGTTGGAAAATGATCTGAATTTATGCAAGAATGTAAAAGAATACACATATAACCATAAATACAAAGATGCAATGGAAATAACACTTTATTTCATTAATAGCAAAGAACTGAAATTTGTTTACAGACAGAACGGAAATAAACTAGCTAGGGAGTTGGTAGCTTATCTCTGAGAAGATATGTGGTGGCTACAGGCCTCTGAATTGTGTTATAATGAGGCTAGAGGGCCTATTTATTATTGATAAACAATGGAAAACCCTAAAGATAAAAAAAAATAACCCTAGGAGATGAAGTGCCAAAAATATGAGCGTCATTTGGGTAAATTGGTACATCAACTCCTCGAGGACGTAAATTTGGCATACTATCTCCATTTGACATGAAAAATACCTCGTTAGAAATATCTATTTGAGGGCTAAAACTTTTGATTTGAGAAACATCGAAGGAACTTGGATGTTGCTCTTGTTTTTCCAAAAAAGCATCGTTTATGGCCTCAAAACGGCTCCAAAAGTTTAGGACCCGAAAATTTTCTAAAAATAGTAAATTGTGCTATAATTAACGAAACTGAAAAAATGAAAGAAAAAATGGTGGGGCCCCAAGTGTAATAGGCGGGTGGCCACAAATATCCACCTGGATCATTCCTCCCCCCTTAGGAAGCCATGTTCCCCATTGCGTTTAGTTCCTTAATGACATGAGGAAACTTTTGTTGAACTTGGTCCCTAGTGAACCACTTGCCTTGGTGCAGGAGTTGGCTAGCTTTGACAACCCGATACAATTAGATCTTCTGAAGGTGAGTGTTATTGATTTCCATGTCCATAATACAATCAATGGTGGCTTGTTCCATGTAGGTTGGTGTAGTGGTGGATTTGTCGCACGGGTGTACGAAATTGCACCAGTTTAAAGAGTGTGGTATAATATTTAAACTATTGGTTATAGGTAAAAAATGGTGGAGCTCAAAAGCATAAAATTTAATGGAAACAATATGCTAAAGTATGCTCTGGTTAAACTAAAACTAAAACACAAATATATAGAAGCTATCAAAGAGATTCAAAATGATAATAATACCAATGACGACTCAAAGGTCTCTTCTTATTAAACGTTTGAAATGGAGAAGAAATTTTACCCACTTTCCAAAGGGCACCTAGGCAGTGACTCTAGGTCCCGATGCAAAGATGTTGCTTTCCAAGCTCTGCCTCTGATGTAGTCTCCCTCTCTCTCTCTGGTGTGGTGGACTAGGATTGTTGTGTGGCCAACGATCGAGTCCTCTTTAGCTCCAACTTCGGGTCACGCACTGCTGGTGTTGCTTGGGCAACTTTGGCGAGCATAACAATGTGATTGCCATTTGTTCATCTCTTGGTGGCTTTATATAGGGGACTTTCAAATCCTCCTTCCCTCCCTTGGTAAATGATGTATGGTGACCCAAGGGAGAGGTATGATTCCATTGTGGGCTTCACATATTCCTTTGTGTGCTCACATGATGTCTAGGGAGGCATTGGTGGTTGTCCTTAGGCAGCTTCATATAAGGAGTAACTGTCCTTTTCTTGGTGTGGTCCCGAAAAGTGGCTTTTTTTCCATTTCCAGGAATGTGCTCTTATCGGGCAAAAATTCATGCAGAAGTCATTCTTCTCGAAGGATTAAGCGCACAATCCAGCATTTATGACTAGTTCAAATCTGATTTTCTCAAAACATTAGAGATTTTAAATACTTTCTTGATTCCATAATGTGTTCCTGCTTTGTAAATCCTTAGGCTTGACATTAATTAATGCCATCTTCTGCTGTACGATTTTCCAGTGTTAACAGTTGCCCCCTAATGTGTGAGGTCTAGGAAGAACTGTATAACCGAATACATTATAGTTTCTTTTCAGTATAGTGCGCAGAGAGAGAGAGAGAGAGGCCTGCGTGAATCTTGGAATTGTCAACACCTTGCACCATTTCCTAGGTGACCATGGTCTAAGGGGCCCCTGCATGCAAATAAATTATACAACATATATACAAAATTTCAATGAGGCAGGCATGTCCCATGCTCGTGATGCTATGGCTAGTTAAACAAAATTGACAAATAGATGTGCTTTTGGTGTCATTATTGTGGTAGTGATGTTGACGGTTGTTGACGACAAATGCTAACGCCCTCAGGGGCATCTTTTCTTTGACGATAGGTGGAATGTGGTACCCATATGCATAAACTACATATGTAATAATTGGGACCTTCCCATGTAAGAATTGTTGACAGAGATGCTTATGGAGGCACAGGTCTTCGATGGATCTGATCAAAGTGCAATGATTGAATGGTATGATACCATCATGACATGAAAGCTTTTGTTGTAGTCAAATGTCAGGAGGATCGATGAAATCTATGGACAATGATGTCTCCCACAATGCCACCCGAGGATTACCGTTTGCGTGGGGAGGGGTGATCCAAGGTACCGCTTCCTTTTCAGAAAAGAGGTGTCGAGGTCGACAAAAAGGAAGCATTAACCGAGGCATAGGTCACCAACCTGAGGGGTCAGGGATCTCAATGTGATGGGTTTAAAATAGGCATGTTGGTGAGAGGTGACTCAAAACAAATGATGGGGATTCAGTGGCCCAAGGTCGGAGTATACTTTTAGTATCTTGGCAGCAGTCATAGGTATTTATGAAGGGAAAATCCCTGGAGTCGATAGGATTTCCAGGGCAAGTGTGAACCAGCTATGATTGTCGTGATGGTGCATATGTGGGGGTGAAATAATCCGACCAAGGGGAATGAGGGACTGCTGCCATGGGGGAAAAGATGATATATGAGGGTGAAGAGGCAAAGGGAATCGTTGGCGGTCTTTGTATACTTACCAAAATAATAAATAATGATGTTTGGTTTGTACAAAACATAGAGACAGGTACCTCAAAACATGAAAGTGTTCACTCACTGAAGGTGTGAGGATATTTTTTTGCTGGGGTGGGGGTCCCATTGGTTGGTCTCATGTGTGGGGTTGATGAAGTGGATGAAGCAGTGTCGCAAACAAGATTATGTTGATGGGGGCATGGTGGGCCAAATGCGATGTGCAGTGGTGCACTTTAAATCTGCTTGTACAACCTAATCATCCGGGAAGGGGGTTTGAGTTTGAATGGTAAACTTGGGCTTAAGCATGACGAACGGATGGGCACGAGGCACTTCCTGGACTAAAATGGTATGGCCACAACGTCATTTAAGATGTGATAAATGGTCTACTTTGGGTGACGAGCACCATGGAGGGGAGGCTCTACCGACCAACGCGAACGTTTATCATGTGCAGGGTGAGGTGATGATAAATGCGGTCGGGTATGAGGACCCTATGGTTTATTTCTGATGGAGAAATGATGACAGGATATGCGAATTTTTCTGGGACTCTATCATGCTATGGGTAGAATGATACCTACTCCGAGATTTTTAGCGAATGGTGTTGTAAGCGGGCTGCAGGTTTTTCCTACAAAAACAACTACCTCAAGTGAAAGCATCTTCTTTTCATCAAATATTATTTGAAAGACAAGAGCTTTAAAAAAGAAGACGAGAGAGGGCATACCTTCCAGCACTGAAAAAATATTTTTCTTGGAAAGCGAATGTGTGGCATCACTTTCTTTGTTCATGGCATACTAATGATGGTGCAACTTACGATTTGCTGAATGGACCTTCTGATCTCCTGTTATGGATCTATGAAGTTCTAGAAAAGGGTGATAAATATGGGATTATGGCCCTAATCCTATTCATTTGTACTTGTTGAGTTTTGGGCGATCAGAGGTGCTTGCAAAGCCTTTCTTTCCATTGCGGTCAGCCTCTGTACAAGGGATTAGTGATACTATGTCGAGGTAACTTTCATGACGTCTTGCATTGCAATTTCTTTAGTTTGATGGTGCCAAGGGCTATACAGATTAGGTTTATACGGCCTCTGAGAAACTTTTTCCCTAGATTGCGCAGACGATCTAGGCAAAAGTGCGCCTTTCTTATGTGCAATTCTGAGGGACAGGCGCACGAGGGCACACTGTTCCCTACTTTTTGCATGCAAAGGCGTGCCTATAAAGGAAACAGGCACGCGAGGCCGTAGTGACAGGAAATTTTGGTTTCTTGTTTGTTTTTTATGTTTTTCTCTGTATTGATGGGTGCCTGTGTTGCTTGGCAAGTTAGTGTGGAGAGAGCAGGATTGGCCCGAGATCCAGACCGCTCTAGCTACTGATGCTGGGGCTTATCGTCAGTTGGCCGTATGGGGCCTTTTGAAGTTCGCTGAGAATGAGTTCCTTCGGTCTCAGGACTGACTACTGTGTTACCTTATAGAGAGCTGGCGTCAGAGGTGCAACATGTTCGTACTACGGGGGACGAACCTGGTTATCCGTCTTGAGACAGATATTTACTTTATGACCAGGTTACTACCTCAGGGTGAGGCTCTAAGGTACCCACTCTCTGCTGGGAGAGTGAACCTAGACAGATTCTGGAGGTGACATTGTGGTGGTGCGCCTATTACTAAGGGGTGCATCAACATTACATCAGTGACAGACGTGGTAGAGTGGTGTGCTATGGTATTTATTGTGTGGCTGGCGGGGTCATTTTCTCCACATTGGGCATCTGGCCCGCAGGTTGGAGTTTTACGCCAATTGAGGGGAAAGCACTTTTTTGATTTCACCCACTTTTGTTTTGATGGGATGGTGTCACAATTGAACAAGGTCCAATGTGGATCTAAGTCATTTGTGTATGCTATCATCCTATGCAGCATTATGTATGAGAGGGTGGTGCTGCTGAGGCCGGTGGTGGCGGTGCCCATTAGGGGGCCACGAGAGCCACAGATGAGGAGGTGGGCTCTGGTGATGCCTTAGGGCGGTGGTGGCATGGGGGGGCGCTATTGGAACAACACGACAAAGGCTTGGTTTGAGGCCAACCCATATATGTTCTTGCCATAACCGTATGCAAGGATGGACTTCTAGGGTGACCTAGACATGGGTCTCCCTTTTGGTTATGTTTGGGGGCCTACAGGTATGTGTTATATTTTTTCTGCATTTGTGGGAGTATTTATGTTCTTACATGTTTTTCTATTGACACTGACATCATTTTGGTTACTCGTGCAGATGTTGGAGAGGTAGGTCACCCAGTGGCCCGACTGGTGGGTCACGACCCTCTGCTCCAACCTTGAGGTGGTCAAGGTGGAGGTGATGCAGGTGGATCGGGTGGTGGTGCCAGTGGACCTAGTGGAGATGGTACTAGCCCTTTTGGTGAGGGTAGCAGCTCGACTGCAGCAGAGGTTGTAGCCGAGCGAGCTCGTGCAAATGCAGCTGAGGCTCGTATTGCAGTACTTACAGCTCAAGTGACTGCTCTCGAGGACTTTTAGGGTCAAGTGGACTGCTTGACCCAGGGTATGCCTACTCTAGGTTTTATGGATGACTTCGAGGAGGTTTGGTTAGAGATGGTGATGTTCGCGCAAGGAATTATAGGCCCACTCTATGTCGGGTAGTGATCTCGATGGCAACAGTAGCTCTGGTGGTCGCAACAAGAGCAGTGGTGGGTCCAGGTGCTCCTCTTGAGGGGGAACCCCCCTAGAGTAGTTTTGTACACAGGGAAAGCACCCATTATGAGGATGATTCACTTATTTTTGATGAATTTTGTATCTTTGGGCTGGCCACTGGGCCAGCGATACTCTTTTTTGTACTTAGATACACATATTTTTTGATATATATATGACATATCTTTTTTGCGGCTCTATATGATGTGCTATTTACTTTAGTTTATATATTTTTTGTTATGCTGATGGATATCTATGTTTTTGTTTTTTATGGATGATGGTTTATTAGAGATACATTCTAATCTAAGATATTGTTAGCTATGCGATTAGTTGTTTTGTTTTGATCCCTTGATACATGTGAAAATGTGATGTGATCAAATTGTTTGCTCAATATTTTGGCACATAAATATTTTCTAAACCGATGTGTGTCTATGGCCTCAAATTTTCGGTTTAATTTCGATACCACTAACTGGGAATCGAGGTAGATATGCATATGGTGAATGCCCTGATGGAGGGCATCGCACATAATTCCAAAGACAGCATCATATTCTGCCTAATTTTTTGTTGTTGATTCGATGCACATGCCGTTTGAACACAACAGTGATCGATTGGGGTGGTAGATGACCTAGGTGGCTACAACTAAGTTTTGAGACCATCACGATGCTCCATCAGAAAATTTGAAGTATGGTTCATTTTTGTGATCCATGTTGGCACTTTGAGCGTGTTATCGGGTCAAAATATTTTGGTGATTGGGTTTTGTGTACTTTCACTCTATGGGAAGGGCCTTTGGGGCCCTTATGGGTAGAACTTCTTGAAGTAAAGGCTGTTTATGGGGTTAGTGAGGCCAATCCCGTCCGGTTTCGTCAAGATGTATGCCCCCTATCGGAGGCATTGTTTGATGATGTAGGGTCCTTTCCATAGGGTTTCAAACTTTCCTAGCCCTAAGGCCTATTTTGCGACATCGTAGCGAAGCACTAATTCTCCCTCAATAAACGAGCGAGGGTTGAGGTGGCAGTCGAATGATGCTTTAATCCTTTTGTTATGGGCCTCATTGTGTTGCAGTGATTGTCGCCGAATTTTGTCAACTAGCTCTAGTTGTACTAGGAGTTGCTCTAGAGGCTGGGTGTCATCAAGGAGTTCAATGGCGGCGTGCAGGTTTGGGATCTTGCGCTCTATGGGAATCACAACTTCAATCCCATATACCAAGTGGAAGGGAGTAAAACCAATGGATGGAGTAAAACGGCCATGTGGTATGCCCACAGGGCGGAGAAGAGCATGTGGTGCCAGTTGGTTTTGTGGTTATTCACCATGCATTGTAACATAGTTTTGAGTACTTTGTTAATGGCTTCTACCTGTCTGTTGGACTGGGGGTAGTATGGTGAAGCGAATTTGTGGGTGAATCTGAGATGATGATATAGCTCCTCGAAGACTTCATTTTCAAAGTGTTTCTCGTGGTCAGAGACTAACTCTTTAGGGATGCCGAATCAGGAAATCATGTGTTTAAACAGAAATCGAGTGGCGGTTTCTACTATGTTGTCGTATGTGGGCATGGCCTCAGCCCACTTGGTGAAATAGTTGACAGCCACGATGATGTATTTATGGTTTCAAGATGAGGTGGGGTTACAAGTCATGAAGTCAATCCCCCACTTGCAAAAGGGGTCAGCAACTATAACGAGATGAAGAGGAGCGGGGAGTGCTCTTGCTTTATGGGCGAAGCGCTGGCATCGTTCGCATCTTTTAACTGTTGTGATGCAGTCGTGGAACAAGGAGAGCCAAAAATATCCTACTCGTAGGATTTTCTAGGCGATAGCCATTCCTGAGAGATGGCCACCGTGCGCCTCCATGGTGGTCATTAAGGGCTTGTTCCGCTTGTTTATGAGTAAGGAATTGTCGTAAAATGGTGTCGATGCCTCACCGGTATAAGACATCTCCCAGCAGGAGATATTGGGGGGCTTGTTGGCGTATGCGCCGCCGATCATCTTGCGTGCGATGATGTCTAAACTTTTGGGTTTGTAGGAATAGGAGAATATCCCCATACCATGGGTCATCGGTTGCTACAAAGAACAGATGTTCATCTGGTAGTGAATCGTCTACTAGTGATCCCTTGGAATGTCTTGGGAGCCCCGTAATGAATTTTGCTAAGGCAAGTGCCTTTTTGCTCTTGGGTGAGTGAAAATATAAGTCGTATTGTTTGAGAATGACTATCTAACAGGCGTACTTTTGGTTCAATAAGCGGCGGGTGAGCAGGTATTTAATGGGATTAATATCTGCTATGACCATAGTGGTTTTTAAGATGATGTAGTGGCGAAGTTTTTGGACTGCGTAGATTAATGCTAGGGCAGTCTTTTCTTTGGGTTCATCTCTCAATTCTAGTCCTGACAAGGTTTTTCTACCTTAGTATATTACATGCTCCTTTCTATCTAGCCCTTCCTGAACCAATACTCCGGCGAATGTGGATTCAGAAGCTAATAGATATAGGATATAATCCTTGTCATAGTCTCAGGGACTAATGAGTGATGCTGAGGATAATGTTTCTTTCAGCGTGTCAAATTATTTTTGGGTGTGGTCATCCCATTTTAAGGGGATGTCTTGGTGCAGGAGGCACAAGAACCCTTGAGCACAGGTGGCATACTCTGGGACGAAGCGTCTCAGAAAATTGGCCTTACCCTGTAGATTTTGGAGTTGCCTGAGGGTTCGAGGTGGAGGTACCTCTTTGATGACTTGGACCTTGAGGGGGTCCATGAGAATGCCTTGATGGGATACTATAAAACCTAAGAGTCTTCCTGCATTGACACAAAAGACACACTTGAGAGGGTTAAAGCATAAGTTGTATTGACAACATCATTGGAATACCAATCGTTGATCCTCAAGGTGGTCTGAGCGCTTATTAGAGAAGACTGTCAAATCGTCTAAGTAGGCGAGGATAAGGTGTGCTAGGTCGTCAAATATATAATTCATGGCCCTTTGAAAGGTGGCTCCAACATTTTTTAAGCCTAATTGCATCACCTTGTATGCGAACGTGCCCCAGGGGGTGGTGAACGAGGTTTTGTACCGGCCCGTGTGGCGGATCTGGATTTGATTGTAGCCGAAGTATCTATCCATAAAGGATAGGGCCTTGTTTCTAGCACATGCATCGATGACTTGATCGATGAATGGTGTTGGGTAATTTTCTTTGGGACAAGCTTTGTTTAAATCCCGGAAATTGGTGCATACGTGTATTTTTCCTTGCTTTTTCATGATGGGAACAGGGTTGGAAACCCAAGATGTATAGGTGATGGGGTAGATAAACCCAACTTTGTGAAGCTTGTCGATTTCTCGCTTTATTGTTTCGGCCTTAGATGGGTGCAGTTGACAGGTTTCTGGCGTATTGGGGGTACATCAGGCCAAGTGTCAATATGGTGCTCTACTATAGTAGGGCTAAGCCCAGGCATTTCTGAGTAGTCCCATGCGAAGATATCTCTATACTCTTGTAACAATTTGGTGTAAGATATTATTTCTTTTGGAGAACATGCTACCCCCAGTGAGATTTCTTCGACCTTTGTTGGATTTTGAGATATTTTCACCTTAATGGTAGGTGAAATAGTTGACATATTCCCTTCTTCAAATGCATCAGGCACTGGGATGGGGTTTTTGAACCAGTCGACCTTTCGTGGTGGCAGGAAGTCTTTTGACTCTATCACATAGATTTTTGGTTCAGTTTTTTTGTTAGGACATAATTTTTTTGTTAGGCTCAAAGCATTATGATCAAGGGTTTTAGTTCAGGAGAACCCAACTTCTTCCAAACATTTTTCGAAATGATGCATGTTGATGCACCCTCATCTATGACACATCGGTGAATAGTGATATTCTGTACCGATACTGGTATCAGGGATGCAACCATGGAAGGAAGCCTAGGGGTGGCTTTGTCTAAGTCAAAAGCCATCATGCACATATCGGTAGGGTTGATAGCACCTAATGCGGAAAGTAGGGCTTTCCGTTGCTTTGGGCATGACTGCAGTACCTCCAATGTGGACATAGCAGTAGGTGATTGAGCTAAATCATCCATGATGCTATAATTATGGGCTGCTTTGGAGTAGTTACCTGCTTGCCTATTAGGTCCCTTTGCCATATTTGGCAATGGTTCTATAGGCATCTTTGAAATGGTCAAAGGTGTAGTCAGTGCACTGGTACTAGCCCCTGATGTAGTGGAGTCTGGTGGGGTGTCATAACTGTGATTCCGTGTTTGGAAAAAAATTTCTTCCCCAGTCATGTAAATTTCATGGCTGTTTTTCTGGGAGTCGTCTGGGTTTTGCTGCTGAGTGATGACCGTCCCTTGGTGGGGGAAAGGTTCTTGCATAATAGTGGGTTTCTGGGAAGCTCCTCCTTGTCCTCGGTTACTCTAAAGCTTTTTTAGCTAAGGGATATTGGGACAGTGGTGAGTATAGTGCCCGTACTCACCACATATTTAACAATAATGGTTTGTTCATAGAGGTGGCCTTTTTCCTTGCCGCTGGGAATTGCTTGGCTCCTGGTTTTGATTCTTGCTAGAGTTGCCTCCAGCCTGGGATCGCGGTGGGCACTGTTGGTTGCTGCCCCCCTGTCCAGGGTTCCCTTTGGGCTTATATTTTTATTTCTTCTTAACCACATTAGGAGGGTAGTTCTTCTGGTTATATTGGTCTGGGACAGCTGCACAAATTTCACCTTTGCATTGGTTTGTGCCAGTGCGTCGTGTGCTTGGGATTGAACATAACACTGTCCCTTGTTTTCACCTAGATTTTGGGGGGGAGCTCTTCCGTCAGTGTTTATTCATGTGTACTGGGTCCCCTCAGTTGGAGGATAGGGTCCTCCCTGGTGATACGCTTGCGCCCTACTAGTCAAATCTTGCTAAGGCATGTGATGACTTTGAAATCCGGGTTGGGACATGTTCTGGGTATAATTATGTGCGTAACCAGGATTGGAACTTCTGCTGCCTAAGTACCCTTGGGTAATTGACCCAATTAGTCCATCTATAGATTTCGACGCGCCTTGCAATTATTGATAAGTTTGCAGGCGCGGGGCATTAGGCAGCATATTGTAAATGTATCCTGACTGCGTATAAATTAGTTCAAGCTTCTGGGATTTACTGATTGTGTCCTCTTTGGATGTGAGGTATTGCTATGCAACATCCTTTGAAATCTCTAACGTCAGAGGTTTCAAAAATAAATCTAAGAGGACCCGATCATCGAGTTTAGCTTTGCATAAACTGTGACACCACCTGCCCTCATGAATATGGTTAGAGATATGGATGGTGGGGGTTTGTCTAAAATGAGTTAGTAACTCCATTCTCGAATCATGGTGAATGGGTATCTGAAAATAAGTGAGGAATGTGGTAGCGATGGCACTAAAGGTTCCATGTGAAGTAGGAGGTTGCTCCATGTACCATTTCGGAGCCACTCCTGTAAGAGTGCGTTGAAATAGCCTCAATTGAATAGTGTCGTCGATGACACTATTCGATGAGCACCATAGGTGAAAGGTCATTATATGATTACCTGGGTCTTCTACTTGCTTGCCGTCAAACTTTGGTATATCCGAAGGGAGCTTCGTGGGCATGGGAGGTCATGAAGGATCATGTGTGATGGGGTCATTTGTGAGCCTGGTTAAATTGGGTAGATTCAACAAAGATAATAAGGGTGAATGGGAGGCTGACGCCATGGAAACATGTGAAGACATGAATTTCTGGTTAGAACGAGGATTAGTCTGTGACGTACCCTGATGTGTGTTCAGTTGGCTTCCCGAATGGGACGCGCTCCTCTGCACCCTAGGGGTCAAGGGGGGAGTGGTGTGTAGTGTGGTGTTGGGAGACTAACTAGGGTTCCCAACTATGGTTTCTCTAATGAAGGATGAACCAATGATGGTGGCAGCATTCCGTCTTTTACGCCTAAATGGAAAAAGACCTGGAACCCCTCCCTGTAATGGGGGGAGGCCCAAAAGATGCATGGATCTACAAGGCTCTGTTGGGACCATTTGGGTGTTGACCAGGTTAGGTTTTGGAAACATTTGAGGGGATAGAGTCTAAGTAAAAGTGAAATTATGGCCACATTAATAAAACAAAGTGAAAATAAAATGATTATCCTTTTAACTTTAATCTATGTGATCAATCAAGAAAAAATATGGTTTTTGTTCATTTTGCGCATGAGACTCAAAATCCTAGAAGACCTATGCATCCTCACACACTCAAAAGTAACTAGGCCTTGAGCAGATTTCTTGCGAGTTCTGGCACAATGTCCTGTAAGAGCTGGAAACGCCCCCAACCAGCTGAAGAGAATCCACCAAGGTAAGGGTAGAGGGTCTAGCGCTTGCCTACACCGTCACCTATAGGGTAAACGATGCCCTAGTTTTTGGCCACTAAGAACCACCATCCCATGTGAGCATTCGAGTCTTGTGATTTTTGTTTTCAGCTAATAGTACTGAGTATTAGCTGGGTCAGGTAGCACCAACTGATACTGCACGCACTACGCCTAAGCCTAACCCCCTCCGAATCAGGTCTCTGCCACGCTCAGGTTTTCTTTTCCATGGGCTGATAGGTGTATTTTGAAGCTCGATAAATACACAACTTCTATGTTTCAATATGAAGTGTGATCAAGGCGGCTTATTGGATGCCTACCCCCTTGATCCTAACTCAATTTATAAACTCTCTTGTGGCCCCTGTGGGGAGAATTTAGTGAGTTGGTTTAAGTTAGTTTTAGGTGGATTTCTTTACTTAGTGGGTGAGTGTGTGTGAGAATAAGGTGAAAAAGTTCATAGTTTAAACATTTGGATATCGGTGATCCTTTACAAAAAACCCCTCGTTAAACTACGTTATCTTGTTCCTGGTTCAAAATGGAAAACGTGTGCGGATAATGGGCCGCTTTCAAATCTTCCTAGTTAATCTATGTGAATAACTAAAGGGAGATGGCGAATCATAAAAATAGAGTGTTCATATGCTTTCCTAGGATCACCGAAGGGTGCAAAGGGCAGAGATTACTTCCTCTAAATGGAAATTCAAACATAGTCCCACAATTTCCTAAATGAAAAAGTTGAATTAAGCTAAACAATTTCTACACTAGAAAATAAAACTAGCTTACTTGGACTAGTTAATCTAAGTGTGCATACAAAAATTTTCAAAACATAAATCGTTTGGAAAGAAATGGTTAATTCACCCCCTACTTAAACTATGTAAAGATTTTTGCAAAAAACCAACTTAAATGAAAACTAACTATATGCCTAAAGAAAGCAGCAAAAAGAGAGTTCTTAGAAGCTGTCGGGTATCAACACAGGTGTTGGAAGATACACTAGGGGCTTCCCAACAAAATTACAAGCAGAAAAATGCAGTATATATAGAAAAAAAATCTTATTCTGTAATTTTTGTGGAAAAGGCTCTGACATGTGCGCTTTCCTTTGCGCGGGTCAGTCCTGAACGTGTGCACTGTGCATCTATGAGAAGAAACTACGTGCAAAAATCCTGCAAGTAAGAAAAAATTAGGATCTGCCTTCTTTAATCTGTCACTCCAGTGAATATAGGGACTGTAATATGAATCAGAGGACTGTCAGCTCCACTCCAGCATAGACAAAGGGTCTCCTGCAAAATATGGCACAACCACATAAACTTGGAACGCGTCAGTGGAGTCGCTAATCCTGTAGTGGTGGATTTGTCTCACAGGTGTATGAAATCGCACCAGTTTAAATAGTGTGGTCTACTCTTTAAACTGTTAGTTATAGGTAGAAAGTGGTGGAGCTCAAAAGCATAAAATTTAATGGAAACAGTATGCTAAAGTATTCTCTGGTTAAACTAAATCTAAAACAAAAATAACAGAAGCTATCAAAGAGAGTCAAAATGATAATAATACCAATGATGGGTCGAAGGCCTCTTCTTCTTAAACGTTTGAAATGGAGAAGAAATTACCCACTTTCCAAAGGGAACCTAGGCAGTGGCTCTAGGTCCCGATGCAAGAATGTTTCCTTCCAAGCTTTTCCTCTGATGTAGTGTCCCTCTTTCTCTTTGGCATGGTGGACTAGGATTATTGGGTGGCCAACGATCGAGTCCTCTTCAACTCCAGCTTCGGGTCACACACTGCTGGTGTTGCTTGGGAAAATTTGGCAAGCATAACAATGTGATCACCATTTTTTCATCTCTTGGTGGCTTTATATAGGGGAGTTTCAAATCCTCCTTCCCTCCCTTGGTACATGATGGATGGTGACCCAAGGGGGAGGTATGATTCCATTATGGATTTCACATATTCCTTTGTGTGCTCACATGATGTCTAGGGAGGCGCTGGTGGCTGTCCTTAGGTGGCTTCATATAAGGAGTAATTTTCTTTTGCTTGGTGTGGTCCTGGAAAGTGACTTTTTCCATTTTCGAGAATGTGCGATTATCAGGAAAAAAGGCGCGCAAAAGGTGCTCTTCTCGAAGGATTAAGCACACAATACAGTAATTATGACTAGTTCAAATATGATTTTCTCAAAACCTTAGAGATTTTAAATAATTTCTTCATTCCATAATGTGTTCCTGCTCTGTAAATCCCTAGGCTTGACATTAATTAATTCCATCTTCTGCTGTATGATTTTCCAATGTTAACTTTTGGGTTTAACTCTGTTGGTGTGAGTTTTTCTGTAATGTCTGAGGTGTCCAGTAGAGGTGGGAAGTAGGGTTGAAGATGGTCCACATTGAATACTAGGTGCATACCAAGGAATGGTGCAATACTAAGATCGAAGGAATTTTCCCCTACAGCCTTGGTGATGGCATACGAGCCATATCGGAGTAGGCGAAGCTTGTGGTGGGGTCCAACGATGCGCTCCTTCTGCAAATGTAGCCACACTTAGTCACTCACCTAGAAGTTATGTGGCACTCGATGTTGATCATGTCATTGTTTGTACTTCACATTGGCTTTTTCCAATATGTCATGGACCTATTGGAAAATGTGCTAAATGTGCTCAATGAATTTGTTTGCTTTGTGAGCTTCAGACTGGACATGAGTCGAATCGGCCTAAGTAGTTGCAAATGGCATGGCTACGTCAATGAGACATAATGGCTAGGATCCCAAGCCCACCTAAAATGGGCTATGGCCGATTGAGCTATGAAGAGCCCGATTATAACTGTGTTGTACATAGGGAAGGCTCTCATCCCATGTGTGTGGATGCTTTGAATTGCACATGCGCATAATGTGTACGATCATCCTGTTGATGACCTCTGTCTAGCCGTCACTTTGGGGATTGAAATTTTTGGACTTGGTGAGATTGGTGTACAACATTGACTAAAGGCTGGACCAAAATGTGCTAAGGAACCTATTGTCCCGATCTGAGATGATAGATTGTGGGATCCCAAATTGCAACCACACTTGTTCAAAGAAGAGTTTAGCAGTGGCTTCTGTTGTGATATTCTTCTTGCAGGCCACCATAATGGCCATTGTAGAGAATATGTCGATGACCAAAAAAACACACTTTTTTCCATGCTTAGTAGAAGGAAGGCCCGACATGTAATCCATGGAGATGGATTCCCAAGGTTGACTAGGGGTAGGTAGCGGAGTATAGAGGCCTTACTTCTTGATGTCTAGTTTGGCAATGGTGTAAGCAATGCAGGATCTAATGTACTTCCCAACAACTTGTAGAAGGTTCAAATCATTGGGAATTTGAGGGTCGAGGTTCAACCAACATAAATACTTTTGTAGTACTGCCATTGTTTTCTCGACCCTCAAATTCCCAATGACTCAATTTTAGTGCGCTTCCCAAATCATCTTGGCATGCTCGCTAAAGGAACACAAAGGTGTCCTAGGTAACAAAGCAGTGCATCTTGGAGTTGAAATTTTTGAACTTGCATACCCTCCAAGACTGTCTTGTATGTGTAGTCAAATTCTGGGTCGATATTGAAGAGAAGTGACCAATTAGAATTCTCGTGCCCACAAGAGTTGAGAATGATGGTTAGCACCACGATCGGTGGTCGGTTGAGGCAGTCTGTAACATTATTGGTGCTGCCCTTCTTGTAATTGATGTTCAAATGAAGTTGTTGCAGATATGTGGACCACTTATGATGGCGATCGTTCTGAAACTTCCCTTATGTCTATATGAACTTCAGGGGTCGGTGGTTTATGTGGATGACCGTTTCGTCCCCCAAAATGTAATGCTTCTATTTTCAGCAAGCCTGTACAATGAAATACATTTATTTGTCATAAATGGGATACTTTTGGACTGTGTTGGACAATGTCTCACTTTGATATGCCATTGGATTCCCATGTTGAGTAATAACTGTCCCAATAGCATAGTCAGAGGAATTTGTCTTGATCTCAAATGTTTGTTGCAAGTCTGGTAATGTAAGCACTGGGGCAGAGAAAAGATGATGTTTCAATTCTACAAACACTTTCTGTTGAGATTCCGACCAAAATAAATTTTCTTTCGCTCCTCCCTTGGTGACTTGACTCAAGGGCCAAGTGATATGAGATAATCCCAACATGAACCTACAATAGAAATTAACAAGACCCAGAAATTGAAGCTATGCTAGAGTCATTGGGGCTGGCCAATCCAGAATGACCTAGATCTTGGTTGGATCCACATGCACCCCTCATTCATCAATAATGTATCCCAGATACTAAACTTGGGTCATGCAAAAAGTGAACTTCTCCAAATTGGCACACAACTTGTGCTGCCGGAGTGTTTGGAGGACCTGTCGAATGTGGTGGAGGTGCTTTCCCCAAGTAGGGTTGAAGATCAAGATGTCATCCAAGTACACTACTACAAATGAGTTGGTGAATGGCCGGAAGATGTTGTCCATCAGCCTCATCAAGGTTGCAGGAGCATTCGTTAACCCGAAAGGCATGACCAACTATTCGAAAAGGCCCTCCTTGACTTTGAAGGCAGTATTCTACACATCGAAGGGTTCGATTAGTACCTGGTGATACCCAGACTTAAATTTGATCTTGCTGAAATATTTTTCCCCTTTGCGTTGGTCTAGAATATCATCAATCTGTGGGATCACATACCTATAATGGACAATGATCTTGGTTAGCGCCCAATAGTCAATACAAAGTAACCAAGTCCCATCCTTCTTCTCCACTAACACGATCGGGCTCCCACAGGGCAATGAACTCGACTGGATGTGACCTTTCTACAATAGCTCCTGAATCTGCCTCTTTATTTCATCGTTCTCCAGAATAGAGCGTCGATAGATCAGTCCATTGGGTAGTGGTGCACCCGGGTTCAGATCGATGGGGTGCTTGACTTAATAGTGTAGAGGTACCCCTGCGAGTGAGGTGAAGATGTCCCCATACTCCTCCACGACCTCCTCCTCCTCTAGATCTTCCAATTCCTCCTTCTAGATCTTTGTGGTGGCAAAGGTGGCCTTGGCCTCCACATCAGTAATCTACTTCCCTTTTTCATTCCCCTTGTCGAGTTCTAACTTAGATTAGGAGCATGCATTTCATTCAGAAGCCCTCATCTAAGCCACCAGTGACTGCTTGGCCCGACACTCACTTGTGTTGTGAGTGGAGCTCTTATGGAACTCACACCAATTTCCAGTGTCCTTCTTCGGCTTCACGATGTTCATTAGGGGAATTTTGAGGTCTAAAATGGGCCTCCTAAGAAAAATTTACAACAAAAATAAACTTTATAAGAACCAATAGGATTCAAGATGATGATGTCAACCATGGGGGATGATTCACCATGTTTGGAGTAAAAATAATAAAACAACTTTTTCAACACATATTTTCAACTTATCTCCCTAATTTTTTACTCAAATTTCAAGCGGGAAAACTCATTGGATGAAAAATTTAATTCCTCATCCAAGGAGTACCCATGTTGCATACTTTTGATGGACCCTGCAACATGGGTACTCCTTGGATGGGCAATCGAATTATGCATCCAATGAGTGTTTCTGCTTGAAATTTGAGCAAACCCATAGGAAGATAAGTTGAAAATACGAGTTGATCTTTTTTTTTCCTTTTTTTCCTCTAAAATTTGATGATGTAATCAAATATAATTTTATTATTTCCACTATTATTTTATAATTTCCTTAGGAGGCCCATTTCAGACCTCAAAATTCCCTAATGGTTCTTTTCTTATGGCTTTGGCAGGTTGTCTTGGGCCTCCATGCCTTGGCTTTGTCCCTTTTTCTGCAGTTTGGGGGTACATTTCCCTTGCTTTTGATTCGTAGATCCAAATTCTCACTTCTTCTGTTTGAATTTCTACTCAATCTTGACAACATACCGGTATGCCGTACCAAGCGAGGAGATGTCGAGGGACTCCATTTCCTCCTGAATATATCTGTGCAAACAACTGTGGTACTTCAACACCAAATGTTTCTTTGAATATTTGATACCCAAATTTGTGTGCAGGGAATGGAACATATTCATCAGCCCATGCACATCTTGATCCTTTTGTTGTCGTAGTGTATTCCACTATATGTATTTGTCCTCATAACTCCCAATGGGATAATATTGTTCCTTGATGGTGTCTTAGAAATAATCCCAAGTGGGTACGACCAAGAATCGAGAGGGTTCCCTGTCATCCTTTTTTATCAGAGTAGGTTTCTCACCAGTCCTTGACATGGGGGGTAGCTTTGAGGAGTGAAAAAATAATCTTCTCCTGGTTGAAATATTCATAAACCTAGAAATATCCTTCTAATAGATTCAACCATCTATCTACGACATTTGCATCTATTTGGCCCTCACATATGGGAATGTTAAAGTTTACTTGTACCTTAAAAGGAGTCACGCCTCCAGAGTGGCTGTTGGATGTCGATGCATTGCCGGTGGTCAGTCATTGAAGGATCTGGGAAAAATTATCCATCATCGCTGTAATATTCCAAAATTTGCATGTAGCAAATCGGAATATTAAATTTTGCTAATATCACTTAGGAGATGAATAAAAGGGTAAGGAGACCCATGCATTTCAGAAATAAGTATAAAATCCCTCATAGAGTGGAAGTGGATCATAATGCCAGCTGGATTTTACAATCTCATGTGTGAACAAGGACATTTTGCAGGTGGACAAGGCCAAGTTTGACCAAGTCAACAGCATAAATGTAGGAGGAGTGGATCAGAAAATAAAAGATCTCAATGTGAATGTGGTTCAGCCTAGATGTCTATATGTGATCTATATTGAAGACCCTTAGGTGTGAAAAGGGCTAAGGCAAGTTTAAGAGGTCAACCTTGACCAAATCAAACAACGCAGTTTAGAGGAGTGGCTCTAATGAAGGCACAATGCAATTTTGGAGGGAGATTGTTTGTGTGATGGTGGAAACCCTATTGAGTGGTACCCAAGGTGAGAAGGCTCACTTAGTTTATAAGGAAGAGGATGGAAGCCATTTAGAGGGTGGCTTATGAATTGTATTTTGATGTCTGCTCAGACTTTGCTTTCTTTAGCTACATAGCTAAGATTGTTGGTGTTGTTTAGCACTGAGGTATTCCTGTTAAAGAATTCCTTCTCTTCCCTTTGAGTAGCACTTGGGAGAGACCTGATCCATTATTCCTCACATCTGGCATTGGTTCCAAGCTTCAGTCTTCATTTTCAGCGCAATTTCTGCAGGAGGTTGTGTTGAGTTGCAGGATGTTGCAGGGGAGGGTTGAGAAACCCACTTCTGAGTTGGTTTTGCATAGGAGGGGAGTTTCCTTCCATTGGAGGATTATTTTGGAGGGTTCTTGGGCTGATATAAGATCTTTGGTAGTAGTCCAACACATTTTTATCATCTACATCATTATTCCACTTAGGAATTGCATTATTTCTGGAGGGCAGTTTCAGCAGTGTCTTTTGTGGCTCTTTCGAGGAGTTTTCCTGTGATTGGAGGGTGGATTCTTCCATGGAGGAAGAAATTTGTTTAGATCTGAATTATATCTACATTATTACAGCCTTATATTCCCCTGTTCTTAATTTTTCAGTGATTATTCAGTCATATTGCTGAAGATCACCATTTGTATTCAGGGTGTATTTCTAGAAACCCTTCCCGGGTTCTCTAGCTTTTGTATAAAGGAGTCTAGATCTCATTTTTCTAAGCATATTGTTTAATATAATATCAGATATATTTTTCTCTACTACTTATGTGTACAAACCCTCAATTATACTGCGCAGTCTCTTTTATGCAGTAATTTCTGTGTTGCAGCATTTGGGGTTTTAGCCTCTGTTAGCAATACTAGGTGTGGGAGGTCTGTTTAACCCACCTACTTTGATTTGCTTCTACTATATTCTTGGATTTAGGTTATATATTGATGTATCTATGGGAACCAAGAGCTTATTTCGTTATTTATAGCATCCATTTATGAAAATGCATTTTTTTATGCATGCATGGTTGAGCAGTCCCTATTTGGGGATATTACAGTGGTATCAAAGCAAGATCTTTGGCTCAGCCTGTGGACTTCAAGCCAGAGTACTATAAAATAAGAGCAAGGCCAGAATTATGGGAAGGATGAGCTTGCTCTCATCACTTTTTAGATCCAGTAAGAGCCTCTTTGAGAAGGTTGAACAAGAAGAAGAGAAGAGGAGCAGTGAAACTTCTAGAGAGTTTCAAGAGGAGGAAGAGCCATGCAATTCCTATGATCAGAAAAGGAGATCAGTGTTGTAGAGAGCTCCAAATAATTGGAACATATCCTTTACTTTTGAGAAGGAGGAAAAATTGCCGAAATATGGAGGACATTTGGATCACATGATTCTAAGTGAATACCTTGTTGGGTACAAATCTCAACCTAGAGCCTTCAAGGAGGCTCTAGCTTTCCCTCAGTTCATTCATTTAGAGGAAGAAAGAAGATCTTGTGGCCAAGGAAGGATCAAGGGAAATAGGTTTCTATTGTCTACTTCTGATGGGTTATCTGCAGCAAGGGTTTGGGCAAGGAAACTAGATGCATTCTTCCTACTACATCCGGTGGTAGAAAGGGAGGTTGTAGAGATTACAGTGCTACACCTATAGGGTGAAGCAAAAATTTGGTGGTTCAGCCATTTGAGCCATGCAAGAGTGGTTGCTTTTGCTGAATTCACTCAAAGGTTGATTGGGAAATTTGGTGGAGGAAAATAAGAGGAGAAGAAGCCCTCACCACCGGTGGAGGAGACTTGTACCAACGCTGTCACAACTATGGGGGAGCAGCCCTCAACATATTCAGTTGGAGGATGCAACCTATTGGAGGGAGAAGCCCTTACATCCATACAAGATACTTATAAATTTCATCAAGGTATGCCTAAATTTTCATCTCCTATTGTTTCAACAAATCATATGGAGGACTGTATACCATTGCATACTACTCATTTGGAACAACATGATTGCATTGTGTTGTGAAACCTTTATTTGATCAAGGAAGGGATGAAACATCATCCTAATGGGCCACTGATGGGCTGCACACCACATGTGAGGTTGGGGTGTGAATTCTTGGAGGATGGGGTGAACTTTGTCCCAAACAAATTTATGCAAAACCATATGTTCTTCCTTGAGTTGGGATATGAGACAACCAAAAAACCATGAAGGAGAGTTAGAAAGATTTCAAGAGGTAGCAGTGAGGAGGATTTTCCTTCAGCCTAATTGGATCCTTATGGATTCAAGATTATCATTGGTGTGAGATCATTTCTAGAAGATCTCCAAGGAGTTGCATTTTAGCATCCCATGGAATGCAGGAAGAAAAATCTGATTTTGGAGAAGGGTTGTCCTTTTTGGAAGGGTACCAAGGTTGATCATGATGGGAGGGAGTCACATTGGGAGAAATGGGAGTGGATGGAGAGCAAGAAGCTGGTAAGCTAATTGCAAATATATGACACCCGGCAGCAGGAGGCTTGGC
Organism: Pinus albicaulis; assembly: GCA_034641835.2. NCBI lineage: Eukaryota > Viridiplantae > Streptophyta > Pinopsida > Pinales > Pinaceae > Pinus > Pinus albicaulis. The sequence continues at coordinate 967,586,276 of CM076574.1, forward strand.
TGCGTTGGCTACTCTTGAAGGAGTTTGGCCATCATGGGACATATCCTTTTTCCAAGGGTATGTGGATGGAAGGGACTTGGCAGGATACTTGCATCATGGGGTAGTAAGGAATGTGGGTGCATTATGATGATATGATCATTATGTTTTCACCACATGATGTGTATGGTGGAGGTATGAGGAGGTAGCAAAAACTTCTGTTGCTTTGGAGGATTGGGAGAGAGAAAGGGCATATTTGCTCTCACACTTTGCATGATGTTGCAGGAGTAGGGGATGGCACTATCATGGTGCAAAGGGGATAATCCTTGACCTTAGATAATCTGGAAGTACTCCCACCTTGGAACATACTTCTTGTATGTGGCATCATTATGGGAGGAGTCTTTGACATTGAGCATGTCAAATAATGGAGTTATGAGTTGGCAGGAGCCTATTTGCAGAGGCCAACAACGCTTTCACTTTGGAGCATGGAATTATTGATGGAGTGTCCCCAGGATCACTTCACATTTGATGCACTTGGTAAAAAAGGAGGAGGTGATAATGATAGAGTAGTGGATGAATTCATCTATTACTGTGGCATGTTCTTCTTAACTTGGATTTCCGAGCATAAGAAGGAGGATCTTCATGCAGCATATGGATCATTCCTCTTCATAGGAGTATGTTATACCACTATGGAGGACTCATTTATGGATCCTATCATCATATTACTTTTATTACATGGTAATAATTCTGTTTTTTCATTTATTGATTGTCCAACACAATATTTGCATGCTCTTACCATTTCTTTGCAGTGCATTGTTCCACAAAGGGGCAAGCTTTTCTTTGGGCTCCATGGACCATTTTTGGCCAGCTATTATGATGGAGACAACCATCTATTGTATGCCTTTGGGCAAGTGTTTGGTTACTTCTTGTATGGTCAGTTGATACATTCAACCATTTACTATTTTCTAGTAGATGTGAGGACTTACACAACTAGTCATTTATCAAGAAACAAATTGCCATGCTATTTTCTGAAGCTGCAGTGAGGAAGACTGTGTTGTGACCACTTGGAAGACTGTCGGTACCTTCCAACACCACATGAAACCTTCAATATTTCTTTCATTTTGATTCTAATCATGATCCCATTTGCTGATGTTGTTCTTTCCTTTATGGGGAGCATGATTGGGGGAAAAACACATTGGGTGGGTGTGTTCTTTGGGGAGGAGGATCCCCACACTTTCTGCATTACATGTTCTAAGGGGAGCATGGGAGGAGATATGGCCATTACAGCAAAATATTTGTTTCTTTATGAGGAGGTTCATGATATGGATGGGATGCCATATGGTGGTTATTTCTTATCCATCATGTATGAGATGGTTTGGGCCAGCTTGGTTCACAATGTTGGGAAAGGGATCTTTGGAGATCTAGTTTCCTTCTTACCATTTGAGGAAAACATTATTGCAGCCCAAGATCAATAAATTCTCTGCACTTATCTTAAGTGGAGAGGAGGACAACATGGGGTATGCCACTTTGTCTACCATGTTCAGAATTTCAGCCCACCTACTTTGCAGGAGCTCAAGGTGGAGGAGGATTTTCAGGAGTTTCCATGTTGGGAGGCAACTCATTCTGTATGGATGATAGCTTGGGGATGGGAGATTCATATGGGGATGGTAGATACTGATATATATCATACCACATGCCTTAGGAAGGCCTTTAGACCACCCATTTTTGCCTCCATTGATATCATTACTGTCACATAATGATAGCTATTTGGGGTGTTCACCAAAAGCTAGCTTGTTTACTTGGGAGGGGAAACTCGGAGATATATTGATGATGCAACACCTTGATCCTTGGAGGATTTTATCTTACGAGGTTGCTATAGGGGGAGAAGAGGATGCTTTTCAGTTCTATCCTTGCGATTTCTTGAGGACAAGCAACATTTGGGAGGGGAGGACTGTAATATTCCAAAATTTGCATGTAGCAAATCAGAATATTAAATTTTGCTAATATCACTTAGGAGATTAATAAAAGGGTAAGGAGACCCATGAATTTCATAAATAAGGTTAAAATCCCTCATAGTGTGTAAGGGGATCAAAATTCCAGCTGGATTTTACACTCTCATGTGTGAAAAGGGACATTTTGCAGGTGGACAAGGCCAAGTTTGACCAAGTCAACAAAATAAATGTAGGGGGAGTGGATCAACAAATAAAAGAGCTCAATGTGAATGTGGTTCAGCCTAGATAGATATATGTGATCTATATTGAATACCCTTAGGTGTGAAAAGGGCTAAGGCAAGTTTAAGAGGTCAACCTTGACCAAATCAAACAGCGCAGTTTATAGGAGTGGCTCTAATGAAGGCACAACGCAATTTTGGAGGGAGATTGTTTGTGTGATGGTGGAAACCCTATTGAGTGGGACCCAAGGTGAGAAGGCTCACTTAGTTTATAAGAAAGAGGATGTCAACCATTTGGAGGGTATCTTATGAATTTTATTTTGATGTCTGCTCAGACTTTGCTTTCTTTAGCTACTTAGCTAAGATTGTCGGTGTTGTTTAGCACTGAGGTATTCCTGTTTAGGAATTACTTATATTCCATTTGAGTAGCTCTTGGGAGAGACTTGATCCATTATTCCTCACATCTGGCATTGGTTCCAAGCTTCATTCTTCAGTTTCAGCGCAGTTTCTGCAGGAGGTTGTGTTGAGTTGCAGGGTATTGCAGGGGAGGGTTGAGAAACCCACTTTCTGAGTTGGTTTTGCATAGGAGGGTAGTTTCCTTCCATTGGAGGATAATTTTTGAGGGTTATTGGGCTGATATCAGATCTTTGGCAGCAGGACAACACATTTTCATCATCTACAGTGTTATTCCACTCAGGAATTGCGTTATTTCTAGAGGGTAGTTTCAGCAGTGTCTTTTGTGGCTCTTTCGGGAAGTTTTCCTGTGATTGGAGGGTGGATTCTTCCATGGAGGAAGACCTTTGTTTAGATATGCATTAGATATACATTCTTACAACCTTGTATGCTACTCTGCTTCAGTTTTCAGTGATTATTTAGTCATATTTCTGAAGATCACCATTTGTATTCAGGGTGTATTTCTAGAAACCCTTCCAGGGTTCTCTAGCTTTTGTATAAAAGAGTCTAGATCTCATTTTTCCGAGAATATTGTTTAATATAATATCAGATATATTTTTCTCTACTACCTATGTGTACAAACCCTCAATTATACTACACAGTCCCTTTTATGCAGTAATTTTTGTGTTGCAGTGTTTGGGGTTTTAGCCTCTTTTAGTAATACTAGGTGTGGGAGGTCTGTTTAACCCACCTATTTTGATTTGTTTCTAATATATTCTTGGATTTAGGTTATATATTGATGTATATATGGGAAACAAGAGCTTATTTTGTTATTTATAGCATCCATTTCTGAAAATGCATTTTTTTATGCATGCATGGTTGATCAGTCCCTATTTGGAGATATTACAATCGTGTTCCTTTATTTCTCGAGGGCCTCCTAGAGAAATATTTTTATAGGATATCCTGCTCCCTCATATTTATTTTCATCCCCCATGGGCAACCACTAGGATTTGTAAGGCTGCTCTTGAAAAGTTTCAACCAGATCGAGCCCTAACTCCTTATAACCGGACCTCGTTGTGGACATGCAAAGAAGGATCGAGAAAGAGAAGACCGCTCTTATAACACTGATCCGTATTTATGCAGGAACACAAAAAAATACACATATAACCATAAATACAAAGATGCAATAGAAATAATACTTCATTTCATTAATATCAAAGAACTGAAATTTGTTTACAGACAGAATGGAAATGAACTAGCTAGGGCACTTATAGCTTATCTCTGAGAAGAGATGTGGTGGCTACAGGCCTTTGAAATGTGTTACAATGAGGCATATGATCTCCTTTTGATGAGAACAACCTCTCGTTAGAAATATATATCCGAGGACTACAACTTTTGTTGTGAGCAACATCGAAGGAAATTCCATGTTGCTCCTTATTTTCCCAAAAAATGTTGTTTAGGGCCTCAAAATGGCTTTGGAAGTTCACGACCCAAAAAATACTAAAAATAGTAAACTATGCTACAATTAAGGAAACTGAAAAACTGAAAGAAACAATGGTGGAGCCCCAAGTGGAATAGACGGGTGGCCACCTAGATGAGCAAACCAAAAATTTTGCCACAAATTTATGAATATCAGATTTAAGGCCATCCCAAAAAAATTCCTTTTTGACCCTATGGTAATTTTCAAAAAAATCCTGAGTGACATCATAAATGAGAGGTGTGAAATTCCAAAAGAATATTTTTGTTTGAGTTGGGAATTATTACATAGATATAAGCGATCTTTGTACCACAACGAATCATTTTTCCAGATAAATGTATCATATGTACTGGGATCTTGTTGCAACTTTTGAATGAGTGTCCATGCATATTCATCATTCTTTCATTCATCCCTTACTTGAGTTATCCAATCATGTTGGATAATAGACATGGCACAAATCAATGCTTCCACACCGTCATCCATTATTGAGAGTGCATCTACAACGACATTTTTCTTCCCTTTTTTGTATATTATTTCAAAGTCATAACCCAACATATCTATGACCCGTTTTTTCTACTCTTCTAAATGTAGAATTTGTTCCAAGAAATATTTAATACTATCATGATATGTTTTTACCTTGAAGTCTCTTCCCATTAGCTAAGGTCACCATTTATTTAGGGCATGTAGTATTGCCAACATTTCCTTCTGATAAATAGGATTGTGTAAATACTTTCCCTTGATTGGAAAACTTTCAAAAGCAGTGGGTCTTCCTTCTTGCATTAAAACAACACCACTTCCATTTCATGAGGCATCACATTTCACAATAAAGGTATTTATGAAGTTTGGTGTAGATAATATTGGAGCTTGGCATATTGCCTCTTTAACATGTTCAAAGGCCTTAGTTGCTTCTAAAGTCCAAAAAAATGCATCTTTATTCATTAATGTTGTTAGAGGTGCAACTATTTTCCCATAATTCTTAACAAACTTGTGATAATACCCTGTCAACACTAGAAATCCTTGAATATGCTTCAATCTTGTGGGGATTTTCCATTCCTTGATGGCTTTAATTTTGTTAGGGTCTACCTTAACACCCTCATGAGATAAAATATGATGCAAATATTCCAGCTCTCAAACCCTAAATAAACATTTGGAGGATTTTGCATAAAATTATTTCTCATCCAATAGTTTGAGCACACTGTCAACATGTTGAACATGACCCTTCTAAAATTTTTTGTAGATTAGTATATCATCAAAAAATACCAACAAAAAAATTCTAAGGAATGGTTTGAAAATGGAATTCATCAAACCTTGAAATGTTGAAGGTGCATTAGTAAGTCCAAAAAGAATGATCAAAAATTCATAATGACCTTCATGAGTTATGAATGCTATTTTCAGAATGTATTCAATCTTTATTCTAATTTGATGATATCTTGAACGAAGATCCAGCTTGCTGAAGTAAATTGCTCCATGTAATTCATCAATGACAGGAATGGGAAATTTATATTTAATAATGAGACTCTTGAGCTCCCTATAATTCATACACATACGCCATGATCCATCCTTATTGTGTACCAATACTATTGGAGAAGAGAAAGAACGTTGGCTAGGTTGAATTATACCAACCTTTAACATTTTTGTAACCATACGTGAAATTTCACTCTTTTGGGAATAGGGATGTTTGTAAGGTATGATGTTTGAAGGAACACTTCATGGAATCAAGTGAATAGCATGATCATGAGCACGAATAGGTGAGATACCTTTGGGAGTCTCAAATACCTTGGAATTATTGTCCAAGAATCTTTAGAGATCTAGAGAAATGGATGATTTCAATGTTTGAACATCTAGTGAGCATAATTGTGTAATAACGCCTCGTTGTTATTTCTTCAAAAGTTTTTTCATGACATTAGATTTGATTGTCTTCCCCGATGTCCCTTTAATACTCATTAATTCAATTTCCTTTCCTTCCCAGAAAAAATTCAAGAAAATTTCTTGAAAATTAAAAGATATCATCCCAAATATTGTAACTATTGAACTCCTAATACAACATCAACACCACCCATTGGAATGGAAAGCATTGGAATATTCAATAAATATTCCCCCATGGTTAGATTTATATTGTGGCACTTCCTTGAGGAATTTATAGTTCCTCCAACCATCACTTAACACTCTGGTGTTTGATATAAAAAGAAATTCAATTCCTTTGTTATCTTACAATGAATAAAATTGTGGGTACTACCTGAATCAATCAACATTATTAACTTTTTTTCTCAATATATCCTTCTATCTTGAGAGTTTGAGGAGTGGTTCTCGCCAATCCATTACAAGATATGTTCATATTCATTTCTTCTTTCTCTGGGGTTGGTTCCTAGTGTATGTCATCTTCTTTTGATGTTAATTATTCCTTTTCTTCCTCCTCTTCACAATCTATGTAAAATAATTTACTCTCAACATACTTATGAAATTTAGTGTGTTTTCTATCCCAACTATAACAAAGACCTTATTTCCTCCATTTTTTGTGGTGTCTACCTTGTAGGTTTTGGGAGTATAGGAGCAGCAACACTTTTATCTTTATAGTTGTGAGTGGTAGGCTTCATTGTCACCATAATTTTTCTTTCAACTTTTCATTCCACCTTGAATGCCTTCTCCAATAAGTTAGGTTCCCAAAGGTGAACCTCATGTTGGATGTTTTCCTTTAAAGTCTCTATGAAGACATCAATCATATGCTTTTATGGAATATAAGTTACCTTTAAATTCCCTATGAATACATGAATCATATGCTCCTCTGTATTATCAGTTACCTTGATATTCAATCTTTCGAAGTCCTCAATGTGCTCCGCCATTGAACAATGTTGGCCTTATGGTACCTGTGTTGTCCTTGATGGAAACCCACTGGTAACAAAACAATTCAATGGTAATCAGATAAGTTCACAGACCAGTTCAAAGGTGATATAATTGTGAACAAGATAACAAAATGATGGGACATAGGTTTGCAGGTCAGAAACAGAAGTTTGATAAAAGTGAATATTTGAATATCTATACACAGGTTAGTCAAGGCCAAGTCACGTACACAGGCGAGTATTAAGAATCCAAGTAGTGTACATGTTAGTGCATTAATTTATTATTACCAAGGTTCTTTACCATTGTATTAGCCCACAATATTGAGGACAGTAATGGTTATTTGATCTTGTCCAAGATTACCACTAGCCCTAGTGTGGTTTTGGCTCATGGTATTGGCTAAGGCTATAAATATATAAGCAGGTGAAGATCAAAGTGCTAAGTATGCATCAAAAAAGGTAATGAATTAATACTTCAATATAAAGTATATTTTCATGGTACGTGCTATAATTGATTGGTAGGTCTGAAATAATGATGCACCCATGAATACAATGATTGATCAGGATCATTAGACCTGAAATGACTCTGCATTACATGATTTTTTTATGAGTTGTTTGTCCCATATTTGTTGCAGTGAATATTATGATCTGAGTATCTTTGAATTTCTAAAGTGTTGCGCAGCCACGAATTATTTGCAGATATGTACATGAGTTCAAAACATGGAAGGTGCATATACATGTGGGTTTTGTTCTGTAGTGTCACATATATATTCTAAAATATGTTGAGATCTCTATGCAAGTTGGGTATTGAATAAGCACACACATACACAGTTAAGTCTTATGGAAAGCACGTATGCAAGCCAGGGTTTTACTGAAGAATGCTGAAGAATATGTATGATTATTTTTTTTGTGTTTCTGACGTCTGTCAATGAATTATTCATATAGATCTGGGTATTGATAATGTTGCTAGTTTATTGTGATTAAATATTAGTGACTTTTTGGTTGATTGGTGATTCAGTGATTGATTTAGTAGAGTTATATGTTTTAGCTTGATGTATGGTTTGGGCTTAAATGAGTGTAGTGGGTCTAGTCTGAAAATTTGATGAAAAGAGGCCTACAAGTTGTGATGTATTGAAGCAGGTGGATCCAGTGTGAAAATTTATAAAACGTGGTCCGCGGTGGTGTTGAGGGTTGGAGCCTTCAGTGAGGGGGTCATACATCCCTTCCAGTGGGTGATTTTAAATGAGATCAGGGGGTCATAGCTCCCTTCCAGTGGCCACTATTAAACGAGATCATGGGGTTGGAGCTCCCTTCCCTTGGGTGCTAGAGAACAAGTCAAGGTTATAGCCTTCTACATGTGGGTGCATGCGTGCTGGTATGAGTTTGCGCCAGTAAAATATTGTAAGAAGTTTTATTTATAATAAATATTGAAGACATAGACAACAATAGTAGTGGTTTTCTCCCACATTGGGTTTCCACCTTAAATATTGGTGTTCATTTGTGTTTCTTATGTATGGTGTTTTACTTTGTTCTTGCTGCACTTATTTACTACTTACTAAATTTTTGATGAATTAATGATGCACTGGTCTAAGTCAAGTTATTGAAGATTTATCTGAATTATAAGTTGGGAATACGCTATTTTCTTTAATTCCAGCCGTGTAAATACACTAGTTGGCTTAAGTAAAGTCATGTACAGAAATCAGAAAAGGAAGTGAGTTTTAAATACTGATTCATCCTCCCCCCTCTCAGTATTTTTCTCAACAATTGGTATAAAATCAGGTCCTTCTAAAGAAGCTTAATCGCTTGAAGGAGATCCATTGTAATGGGAAGTCATGAAGGATTACTTTCTATCAGGCCACCACTATTCAATGGAAGTAATCTAATGTTCTAGAAGATTTTAACAAGATTTTATCTGAAAAGTCTTGGAGCATATGTATGGGGAATCGTGGAAGGATTTTATCAATATCCAATAGTGGTTCCTATAGATGCAACAGAAAAGAAGAGATATGAAACCAATGCAAAAGTTGTCAGTTCCTTATTGGGAAGCCTGGCATAATAAAAAAAAATCAAGGTCATGCAACTAAATTCAGCAAAGGAAATATGGGACAAGATCATCCAGAGCTATGAAGGTGATGCCAAGGTGAAAAGTGCTAAAATTCAAACTCTTAGAATTCAATATGAAATCCTCATAATTCACGATGATGAAATTATTGCTATTTTATTTCTAAAAATAGATGATATTGTGAATTCTATGAGAAATATGGGTGAAGATATAAAATATGCAACTTTAGTAGAGAAAATCTTGAGATCTCTAACTACAAAATTCGAGTCAAAAGTGTTTTCCATTGAAGAAAAGTAGGATATGCAGACCCTTATTGTTGTAAAACTCCATGCGATTCTAACATTCTTTGAAATGGGAAAAGGAGGTCTTTCACATATCATAGAAGTTGCATTTAAGGCATATGTAAAAGGAAAAGAAAAGGAAGTTCTCAAGGAATAAAGTTACATATCAGAAGAAGATGAGGCAAAGTTTGTGAGGAAACTTCAACCAGGTATTGGAAGGTTCAAAGGTAAGCTTACCTTCAAGTTTTTTTCTTGTGGTAGTGTTGATCATTATTCTACTAAGTGTCCTTATAAAGAAAATCATGACAAAGGGAAACAATTTGAAAATAGGATAAGCTTTTATACAACTAAAGATAGTGGAAGTTTATCAGTTGGAGAAGAGGGAGAGTCTGATCAAGATTTGCAAGTACTTATGGCATTTAGTATTAATGAATCTGATAATAATGCCCTATCAGAGAAGAATCCATTGGTCGAAGAATCACCTAGATCAAGGTAGAAAGGATGGTTCAATGGATGTTGTTTATCTTGTAACTCTTTTGTACATAAGGCCACTGATTGTAGGTTAAGTATGTTGAATAGAACTAAGAGATTAAATAAGTTCCAACACATAATAAGAAATTTCAAGAAAAACTGAGAAAGAAGAAATATCGGTCAGAAACATAGGGAATGTTGACCCTACTACAGTCATCTGTTTCTAAATTCTATTTCTCTTAGTGACTGCAGGAGTGATGTGAGATTCATTATCAGGGATCAGTAATGTATCATCACAGGGGGAGCAATATATGGTGACTCCCATGGTTGGTTTGGTAATTCTGATTTTTTATATTTTTTACAGTGCATCTGATGTTTCAACAAAAGACATTTACATAATGTACAAGTTCAAGGGAGTTGAAGCAGTGAAATTTTTAGTATTACACATCTTTTACGTGGATCCGATGAAAGAAATTCATGTATGTACATGAGTTCCTTTGCAGAGAGTCGTGTATATTTTTCTCTAATAGAAAAATATTGGGATAGACTCAAGAACATATTCTGACATGTTATTGACAGTTATGATTTAATTTTCTTGGTATGATGTTGATGGTTACAGTTTACTCATGAGGTAGCATAGGTTCACGGGGAGCATTATTCTTGCATATTATAATGCACTATTGGCATTATGCTTGTAACAATTGTTGAATTATGAGGTATGTTCGTCTTGGTTATAAAAGTGATATATGTAAATTGATGTAATGGTCATGTAAAGACCTATGATTTAATGATTGTCATATTTAGTCATGTATGGAATTTTGAGTTCATGTCAAATATGTAATCCCACTTGGTTGGGTGGTTGTGTCAAATATGTAATCCCACTTGGTTGGGTGGTTGATTCAAATATGTAACCCCACTTGGTTGGGTGATTAATGTAAGTATGATTCCTTGTGTAATATTCCAAATAGGAAAATACAGTAATAGAAAACACAATATACTGGAAACTACAACAACATGGAAATAAACTGCAGACACCATAAAAATGGATAGAAAAACTAATCCATTTTATTAATATGGAGGTGAAAAAAACAAAATATTGCTTCAAAATAGATAGCACTCAAGCCGACAAAAGTGGGTTGGAATGGCCTCAATATCTCCCACTGAAAACACTGCTCTCTGTTGCGCTGCTGGAGCTCTCCCTCTACATTGCCCTATTAGAAATGTTGTTGCTAGGTGAATAGGACTGCGCAGATGAGGATGCTATGATGCTTAGAAAAATTTTGGATTTAGAATCCGAACTTTATGGAAAAAACCCAGAATAACCTAGAAAGGATTTTTGGATTGGCTGACCTTGAAAAATCACCCTCCTAGGGTTTACAATGAATAACTATTGGGTATGTAGAACTATGGGTTGAATTAAAAGATAGAATAGCTGCAAGTACTCCCAAGCCCAACTATTGAAGGGATGATCCCTTCAATGGATTCCAAGCATAAATGATATGTAATTTCACCCTCTTTTGATGAACTCTGCTACTGGACTGTGTAAGTCACTAAGTGACTACACAACACTAGAGGGTCTGTAACTAGCCTAAATTCCAAATGATGAGATCAGCTCACATTAAAAACAAGAATCATCCCCTGAATACGCACTCGAAGTCCCCCAAGGATGAGGTTGGGATCTCCGCTTGGAGACACCCTCGTGCTAAAAAACACTGCAGACTTGGCTAAACCACTCAAGCATGCTTAAGTCGTGAACAACAAGAAAATAATAATAATCCAAAATTCTCTCTATGGCTACCATCCCCTTCCTTATATGCTTGTGAGCCCTCACCCTGTTGGCCCCACACAATAATGATGCTACACACATGGCCACTAACCTCCATTATGACTACGTTGTCCTCCATTGTCTCCATTACCTCCATGTCTGCGCTGTTGATCTGGTCAAATTGACCCCATCTACATGTATTGACCCACATACACACCAAGGAGTGTTTTATTCATCTTGACCCCATCTAGATGCATTGATCCACATTCATATTAAGAAGTGGTTGTATTCATACTAAAAGGATTTATGGTTCCCTCTACCCTCTTATTAATCTATTAATTAAGACAAAATTTAATATTCTAATTAGATAAAAGCTAAATTAGGAATATTACAGTCCTCCTTGCCAAAATGTTTCTTGTCCTCAAGAAAATACAAAGATGTGGGCCACCCTGTTGAGCCGATGCAACTAATACCAATGCGCAGATCCCATACAAACCCCTCAGTGCGACTATGCCCCCATGTTAGGCTACCTGGAACAGACCCCTCAATGCTAGGATCCCAAATCGATCTCTCACCATATCTATCATCAATCAGTACTCCCAGATCCCAATGCCACCATGGCCAATCATATCCCAAGTTGCCTAGTTCGGACTATGCACTACATCTGGCTATAGCTGCTACCTCATGAGGTGAAGACTGCCAACATGCTCCATGGCTCTTGTTGTGCCATAGATCTGATTGTATAAGCTACTCCACCAACTGCTTACCAAGTCATCACCCCTCTCCCTGAACTCAATCCAATGTTGATCATGCTCTCCCGTAGTCGAGATGGAATGCTAATGATTTGTCGACATGTGCCCCACTACCAATTGTAAACCATAGTACTTGTCATTTCTACGGGCCCCTGCTCTCCTATGCACCTGACTAATAAGATCATACCATCAATATAATACCAACGCATGATCTCCCGATAGTCTATCCTGGTCGAAGAATCCAATGTGGTGATATATGAATACAGAACATGTCTGGAGTGTGGTCGCCAAGTCGCACTCAACTCATGTTGCTATGTCCCGCTTGTCAACGAGAACTTCCTCAAAGGGAAGGCCCCTCACTCTATAATAGGCTCAAGTGGGCAATATGTACTACAAGCCCCATCAATGTACTCCTAGAGAGTGTTTCTCCTTGAAAGTATTGCAGTCCTGCTAACTGTATTTTCATCTATTGACACCTCATCAATGGGTCAGCCCAAATATGGATGCACCACCATCTCCAACAACTCCTCCTCAATGGTTGACCCCAAGGTTAGCCGCATATCTAGCACTGGCTCACTGTGAGCCTCCATCTGGCTCTCCCCTAAAGGAATATCATGCATGATGTGCATAGCCTCCCTCTCAGCTGCCCCATGCTCCACCATATGTTGCTCAGGTTGAATCATCACAAGTGACTCATCATCATTAATATCTCTCATCGAGTCCTTTGAATACCCACCCTGCATGCTAGAAGAAAAATATCGCCTACTGTCTCCATCTCCACATGATGACTCATGCTCCCTAGAAGCATCCTCATATGACCCCATGGACTCATCTGAAGAACATTCCTCATCCTGGCATACAGAAGGAATGTCCTCATGCTCTACCTCTACCACATAATCGGCATCACTCAAGCATGAGTGATCAGGCCTCCTTCTGCCTCGGATCTGCCGATAACACCCTCATAGCCCTCTCTCTATTAAACATGGTGTCTCTAGATGCTCAACAATATCATCATCAATCCTAGGTGGGTTGCATCCTAGGGTGCACCTAATGCCCCTGTCCATAAGTCCCCTTAGAGGCAACACTCCAAGTGCCTGCTGCATCATATCAAGGGTCATTGCATACCACCAAGTGTCTCCGCACTCCTCATAATACCATTGAATGTTACAAAATTCCCCTGTACACCACTAGATACGGCCGGTTAGGGCTATACCATCTTGTATTGTATAGTATCCTGCATGGGCCAAAATATCCACCACTCTACTAGTAAATCCCCCATAAGGTGGGCTACATCTCCCAATTTTCTCTAACGGATCAGAGAGGTTCGACTCCTCGCATGCTAATGATAATGAAATCATTTCTCCTATCCTCCATAGCTCAAGTGTACCATATACCCATGAGAGAGAACCATCTCTACCTACTACCTTGTCTAGTGGCATGCCGATGCCACCTCCTCCGACCAGCTCCTGCCAAAGTAGGCTAAGCACCCTATGACTCCATGCACAGTCAATATGATGAGATAGCTCCTGAAAAGGGTGTACCCTCCTGTCGAACCATCCTGTCACTAGGGATGTCCAGGGGTCTGATAGATATCTAACAATGTGTGTACATCCAAACATCAAACCTATCATGCAACGACTACCATCACCTAGTGACTCTATCATGTGATGGAAAATCCCACCTGGATCCCAACAGTAGTCTGGCCCTCATGTCCCTCTGGAATTCTATGGACTTTGCTAAAATTTGGCAATTGATGCATCCATTTGCCTAGCCTGCTCCATGGGGTACCAGCTTAGTACCTCTCTCCATCCAACCTTGATAAAATAATCAAATGTAAGAATCCTTGTGCATAGAATAATCCCTCCATCTTGCGAGTGCTGCACCATGTCTATGTATACCTGAAGGGGGGTGCTCTGACACTCCAATATGCCCTCTAACTATACCATTAGGGAATCCAACCGTTCCCCAATGTGGGCCAAATTTTCTGCTGAATTGGCACAAACCAATCTCATGCCCTCTAGCTCCTCGTTTTTTCGTAAGATAGCATCTCGCACTGATGTGGCCTTCACCTTCAAAGCTAGAAGGTCAACCCGAAACTAATGGCCATGTTGTGTGTGACCATCATCTAATACCTCTATACCTCCTAGCACCTTCTCAAGGGCTAGGCCAAAGGATGGTTGCACACCCTCCTCCATAGATACTCCTATACACAAGGCATGCTCACTAGTCAGTTGCATGTGATTGTCATTCGACAATTATTCCATAAACCTAGAGGCCTCTGTACCTATCAACTCCTCAACAATGGTGGAGTTGTCTCCTGACACCTCATTAACCTACGATGCACTGCTATCATCAAATAACTCAGTCTCAACCCCAGATACCCCATCAATGGATACCTCAACAATGGGTGGTGTCTCATCAACAAGTGTATGATTATTTGTCTCCTCCCAAGTCTTTGTCGTACTCTTTGATGATCCATCAAAAAGTAGGTAGAAAAATTATACCCATGGTACATTGCAAGTCATTACCCTACATGTACCCTCTTCCTCTGTTGTAGCTACGAGGTCTTTGATTTTCCTTAATCTGTAAAAATTCCTAGAAAGTCGGAAATTCTTTGAATTTTTGAGACTGAGATTCATATTCCATAAAATTATCACTGAGAGCCTCCTTCTCTTGTGGTTTTCTAGCCCCATTTCCTACTGCTAGGAAGGTAGACATAGTGGAGCATTGTGAATCTTGCTACACTTCTAGTTTCTCATACCAATGATGTGAAGTAGTAATGGAACTTTCTCCATTTTGCAACCCTCTTGGGGTTTCCGTTTGTCTCTCCACTCTCATCTCCTTGATCTCCCTAGAAAGATTGTGCATAGTTCTGAGGAAGAGATTCCAAAACTCCTTACCATAACCTTCTTCTTCCATTGGAGACTATGTTTATCCTCCTCCACTAGAACACTTTTTTCTTTGCCAGATGTGAACTCTGAAAGAAGTTGAATCTGGTATTGCAATTGGAAGAATTTGAAAAACGGTCACCACAAAAAATAAGATAATTGTATTTAGAGAACCTTTTGTTTCTCTCAATCCCTATCAAATTTGGAGAAACTTCTCATGAAGAAATAGAATTTATTCGTTCTTCACAAAACCCATGTCTCAGATTTTCGAGATTCTTCATTATTTTTCCGAAACATCCAACACAAAACTGCCACTTTTTATCCCATGATTTTTTTGCATTTTCTATTTTTGTATCTCTCATAGAACCTTATGTTTCTCTCAACCCAAATTTAATTTGGAAAAAATTCTCAAGGAAAAACAGAACTAGTCTATTCTGCAAAAAACCCATGTCTCTGATTTTTTAGATTCATCTTCATTTGCCCAAAACATCTAACGCAAAACCATCACGTTTTATTCCTGCGAATTTATGGGTTCTCTATTTTTGTACCCCCTTGTCCAATATGTAATTTATTCTCTATCTTCGAGTGTCATAGACCAGTTGTTCCACAGGCTGAGCCAAGTCTATGAGATCTTATACCACTATAATATTCCAAATAGGAAAAGACAGTAATACAAAACATAATAAGTTGGAAACTACAAAACCATGGAAATAAACTGCAAACACCATAAAAATGGAGAAAAAAACTGAACCATTTTATTAATATGGAGGTGAAAAAAATAAAACAGTGCTTCAAAATAGATATCACTCAAGCCAACAAAATTTTTGGCTGGAATGGCCTCAATCTCTCCCAACAAAAACACTGCTCTCTGTTGCACTGGTGGAGCTCTCCCTCTGTGCTGCCCTGCTCAAAATGTTGCTTTTGGGTGAATAGGACTACGTAGATGAGGATTCTCTGATGCTCAGAGAAATATAGGATTTAGATTCCAGACTCTATGGAAAAAACCAAGAATAAGCCAGAAAGGATTTCTAGATTTGTTGACCTCGAAAAATCACCCTCCTAGGGTTTACAATGAATAATTGTTGGCTATGTAGAACTATGGGATGAACTGAAAGATAGAATAGCTGCAAGTACTCCCAAGCCCATCTATTGAAGGGATGATCCCTTCAATGGATTCCAAGAATAAATTTTATGGAATTTCACCCTCTTCTGATGAACTCTTCTATTGGACTATGTAAGTCACTGATTGACTGCACAGCACTAGAGGGTCTGCAACTGGCCTGAAAAAAAAAGGAGGGCTGGATAATGAGATCAACTCACATGAACAACAAGAATCCTCCCCTGAGTAGGCACTCAAATTCCCCCGATGATGAGGTTGGGATCTTTGCTCGAAGACACCCACGTGCTAAACAACACTACAGACTCGGCTAAACAACTCGAGTGTGCTCAAGTTGTGAAAGATAAGAAAATAATAATAACACAGAATGCTCTCTATGGCTGCCATCCCCTTCCTTATATGCTTGTGAGCCCTCACCCTCTTGGCCCCACACCATATAATGATGCTACGCACATGGCCACTAACCTCCATTATTACTTTGTTTTCCTCTGTTGTCTCCACTACCTCCATGACTACATTATTGATTTGGTCAAATTGACCCCATCCACATGCATTGACCCACATACACACCAAGAAGTGGTTTATTCATCTTGACCCTGTCTAGATGGATTGATCCACATTCACATTAATAAGTTGTTTTAATCCTACTAAAAGGATTTATGGGTACCTCTACCTTCTTATTCATCTATTAATTAAGGAAAACAATTTAATATTCTAATTAGCTAAAAGCTAAATTAGAAATATTACACCTTGGTGATTGGAAATTTCATACTTAGTTGAGTTATAGAGTCATGTACTTCATTGAAAATATTTCTGAAGGTTCAGCATGTGCTCAGAGGGAGCATGGTCAGTATAGTGCAGATCAGATCTACAGTGCTATTGTATCTACAAGGAAAGAGAAACCTTTTTTTAGCATTGGTCCGCCCTTTTCCCTTGATGTCAAAGGTGGATAATAAATTTGTGTTTTAATAATTCTTATATTTATGTGTCTTACATGTATCTACAGATTGTGGTAATCAAACACCAACATAGTTGCCATCAAGTCCAAAGGGGGAGATTTTTGGCATTATGGTACCTGTGTTGTCCTTGATAGCAACCCACTGGTAACAAAAAAATTAAATGGTAATCAGATAAGTCCACAGACCAGTTCAAAGCTGACAGAATGATGAACAAGATAAAAAAATGATGGGGGAGAGGTTTGCAGGTCTGAAACAAAAGTTTGATAAAGGTGAATATCTGAAGATCCATACGTGGGTTAGTTAAGGCCAAGTTGTGTAAACACTCTATTATGAAGAAGCCAAGTTGCATACATGCTAGCACACTAATTTATTAATACCAAGGGTATTTACCATGGTATTAGCCCACAATATTGAACACAATAATGGTTATTTGATCCCATCCAAGATTACCACCAGTACTAGTTTGGTTTTGGGTCATGGTATTGGCTAAGGCTCTAACTATATAAGGAGGTGAAGATCAAAGTGCTAAGTATGCATGAGTAAGGGTAATGAATGAATACTTCAATCTGAAGTATATTTTCATAGTATGGGCTATAGTTGATTGGTAGATCTGAAATAATGATGCACCCATGAATACAATGATGGGTTAGGATCGTTAGACCTGAAATGACTATGTATTTGTAATATCCCAAAGGGGAGAATGCAGTAATACTTCACACAATATAAGAACTTACAACAAGATAAACAATAAATCTAAGTAAAAATCAGAATATGCAGAAAGAGATGAGCCATTTTATTATATTAGAGATGAATCAGTTACACAAGTACAAGATATAGGTAGATCTAACCAAAAAGATGAGCTAGGATCACCCTGAAAACATGTGTGAAGCAGGTACAACGTAACTGTTGAGGCTCTGTAGCAAATACTGTGTTGTCTCTTCAGCAGAATATAAACATGTGGTTGCAGGCTGAAAAGATAAATGTAGATCTACTCAAAACTAGATTTCTGAGGATACCAAGATTCAAGATCTATCCAATGTGATGGATTCCCAAGATAACCCAGAAAGGATTTTCTAGATCTGCAACTCTGGAAAATCACCTCCCTAGGATTTGATCCTTGATGTGCTAGGAAATATAGATCTGAAGCTAGATCTGAAGAATAGATGGCTGAAAGGTGTGCTTAGATCATATATCTTCTTGAAGGGCTAATCCATTCCGCAGATCTATGAGCTAGAAGCTCTAGATCTAGCTTCTCAATCCTCCAAAAGATGATTGCAGCTGTTGCAACACAATTTCCTTTGAAAATTGCACTGTGAGGGAAAGATATGCCTTCTTCCTACTAAAAAATTATGCAATAAGCTCCAGGCTGATGGTGAGACTGATGGCAATGTGAAGGAATGATCCTCCACTAGATTTCTAGCTGAAGTACTAGCAACTTCCTTCCTCCTTTCAGATCTATAATCTGGACAACGTTATTCTTGGAGAGAATACTGCTGCTAGGAGGTCAACAACATTTGGCCTGATGCTAGATCTGCAATGTGGCTCTGGGAGTGTTGATCTATAAGCCCAAGTGATGGGAATAATCCCTCACCTTGTTCTCCAGCTGAAGTACTGAAGACAACTTCCACCTTCCAAACTGATCTTCAGAAAACTGCAGTTTTCTGAATATGAATGTTCTACAAAAAGTAGGAAAAGGAAATGGCACTTAAATCTTGATGTGTAATGAAGTACAAACCTCTTCCTTAGATATCACTCAAAGAAATAGGAGGGATTCTCGCCTGGGAACACCCTGTGCTAAACAACACCTGCAATCTCTGCTAAACAGCCCAAGAATGCAGTGGAATGTCACTTGACAATTCCAGATCTAAGAGATCATACATCAAAATAATACAAGATGCCTTTCACCTTTTACTTCATCTCCTTTATAACGATTGAGCCATCCCAAGCCTTGGCCCTAATCTCAATTGCGCATTCTCATGTGGACAAGATCCTCCAAGTGGGACTGCGTTGTTTGACCAAATAAACCAAATAGTCTAGGTGCAATGTATACCTCCTCCATTATGTGTGCTTCATTTGCACATGATCCTCCATCACTTGATCATTAATTCTTAATGACCCTTTGTTTGACATCTTCAAGATATTAGTTGACTGAATCAACCCTCCATGATCTCTCTCATTAAATGAGACATGATCTCCCATCTCATTCACATTAGTAGTTGCTCAACTACCTCTTTTTGCAGATCTAGTCTAAATTAATCCACATTCACACACACAAAGTGGATATTTATTCTTATCGAGGATTGTGGGTCCCTCCACCCTTTTATTTACTTATTTCATTAAGAAAATCAAGGACTCTAATATTCCAAATATGATGTGAAAATTTGGGAATATTACAATCCCCCCCGGAAAAATGTTGCTTGTCCTCTTGCAACTTCCAAAAGTAGATGCAAGGCCATCTATTCCCCTCCATATTGCATCCACATAAGGAAGGATTCTTCCATTTTATGCAATAGGTTATGTATGTTTGGTTCCACAGTTGTCTTTTAAAAACACAAAGAATGACCTCCAAATGTTTAGTTAGATTTCCTCCTTCCATCATGAGGTACCAAGTGACAACCATATGATGTCTAACATCATCATCAATACATGAGGTGCATACAATAAGGTGGTTCTCTTCACAAATGAAAAGCTTCATCACACAATATATATCTTCATCCCATGTTTCATGAATTAGATTGAGCATTGAGATGCTCTCATACTTAGCCCTGTTGGCCTTGTTGGATTCAAACTCCACCATTCCAATGTTATGCAAAAGAAGAAGGTAAGAACTAATATGGGTAGACAAATATGTCAAACCATATTCTCCTAACAATAACCACTGGAGTAAGGCCCTCTGCTGCCATCCTCCATCTCCTCCATGTAATATGGACAAGCCAAACTCCCCCAAAAGCAATCCAAGCAACAAGAAATATTGCTTCTTTCTCTCCTCCTCATGTGCACCATGAAAAAAAAGAATACTATTGGACATATGAGATGTCACATCAGCCCCATACAAAGAAACATCATCAATGCACATCATGAGATCATTATGCCAAGTTTGACACAATACAAAACACATAGACATAGGAGATGTCATATGGTGGCCAAACTTTCTCAAGTGATCAAACCAAAATGAACATGCCTTCCCTTACTGCAATTTATCATTGATTATTGGGTGGTATCCATACTCACCCAAGAGTAGCCAGCGCAGCCATGCCTCCTTCTTCATTTCATACATGTTTTTCAAGGCATGGATCAGAAAAATAGGTGCCTTTGGAGAGTGACAGAAATCTCCCAATGGAAACCAACGTAACCAAGCATGCTGGCCCATACAAATCTGCAAGTGGCTTTGAAACCCCTTGCTTTTCATCCTTACCCATTCACTCCCATGGGGATGATGAATGAGGTACTGCATAATCATGGCATCCTCCCTTTGTAGAATGCCATCCTTCCCAAACTGTTGAAGACTGTTGCATTTCATGAAATTTTGAAATGCATCTCTAATGAGATCTCTTAATGAGATCCTCTCTCCATCAAAGGCCCTCCAAAACCAAAGAATTTTTGGATTTACTGCAAGTAGAAGTTTCTCTTTGAGCAGTGAGAGGCTTATTGAGAAAGGGTCATCTAGAAAGGAGAAAAGGCTTCTCATTCCAAGATTTCTACTATTTTTAATCTTTTCTTCCATTGCTTCATGAGTGAAGCTACCTCCAGAATGCTCTAAGAATGATGAAGCCCTTTCTTTGTCACAGCTACTAAGTGACAGGGTTGTAGATCTGTAGGGTGATTCATGCACTGTCTCAAAGCAAGTTACAACATTGATCTCACAATCATTCATTGTACATAGGATAATGCTAATCCCATCTTCTGAAACTCTACATCTCAACTCAAGAGGTTGAATTTAGATCAACAATGATGAACAGGGACAATTTTCAGTCTCCTCCTTGATTAGATCAAGGGTTCTCTACGCTGTGATATGTCTCTGCTTCAAATCAACATTTTGTTCTAACCCTTGGCTATGCATTGGTCTCGAAACAATATGTGCTGAAATTTTATGCATACCTTAGATCAAATGATATGTGGGAACCTCTTGATAGAACACAAGAGTTCATCCAACCGGGTCAATAGTATCTCCAACTGCTGGCAAGAATGATAGCCTCTCTTATTCAAGTGTACCAGTGTTGGTATCCTCCTCCTCTTCCTCATGCATCTCCTAATCCATGCATGGGACTCCATAAGTCAAGATCTCAAGACTACTTTGAAAAGATGAAAGTGTCTCTTCTCCAGATACAAGTACTTCTGCAGTAGGTGGTGAAAGTAGTGACCTCTTGTCCAAAGTGACAAGACCAAAATTCTCCTTGGTTTCCTTGGGAGATTCCCCTTTATAGCACAACTCTGTCTTCTCCACATCAAACTTCTTTCTCAACTTGTGAAAGAAATCTGAATACTTGGTCACCTTTGCATGCTCTAGGTGCCCAAACCACCAATCTTCTGCTTCATCTAAGAGATGAAGTGCTACAATTTGAACAACCTCCTCTTCAGCCAAAAGATGTAGCTTGAAAATGAATCTAACTCCCTCCTCCAAGCCTTGACATTGCTTGAGGAAAATCCATCAAATGTAGGAAAATAGAATCTATTATCCCTCTTCCTTCTATTGTTGTTATAGGATCCTCTTTATTCTCTAATATGGAATAACTATTGGAGATTTATCTTCTCCTTGAAAGCTCTGGAATGTGCTTTGTACTCTTCAAGATATAGACTGAGAGTCTCATGAGTCTCAGGTTCATGCCTTTCTTCACTTCTATACCTCTCACGTTCTTCAAAAAAAGTGGGCATAGTGGATCTATGAGGAGATCTTGGATTCTCTGGTCTTCTTTGCTGCTGATAGGAAGTGCTTTCCACATCAGATCTTCTTCTTGGATCTTCTCTCTATTCTTCCTTATTCATTTGATTGACCGCCTTGGAGAGATCTTGCATGGATCTAAAGAAAGGAGTGACATATCTCACATCGTCCATGATAGATCTCATCTATTTTTTCTTCTTTCAATGTAAAAAGATGAAGTGTCCACAAGCTGAACCAAAGATCATGCTCTAATACCACTATAATATCCCAAAGGGGAGAATGCAGTAATACTTCACACAATATAAGAACTTACAGCAAGACAAATAATAAATCTAAGTAAAATTCAGAATATGCAGAAAGAGCTGAGCCATTTTATTATATTGGATATGAATCAGATACACAAGTACAAGATATAGGTAGATCTAGCCTAAAATATGAGCTAGGATCACCCTGAAAACATGTGTGAAGCAGGTACAACGTAACTGTTGAGGCTCTGCAGCAAATATTGCACTGTCTCTTCAACAGAATATAAACATGTGGTTGCACGCTGAAAGAAGAAATTTAGATCTACTCAAAACTGAAGCTCTGAGGATGCCAAGATTCAAGATCTGGCCAATGTGATGGATTCCCAAGATAACCCAGAAAGGATTTTCCAGATCTGCAACTTTGGAAAATCACCTCCCTAGGATTTGATCCTTGATTTGCTCAGAAATATAGATCTAAAGGTAGTTATAAAGAATATATGGCTAAAAGGTGTGCTCAGATTAGATCTGTGCTTGAAGGGTTGATCCCTTCCTTAGATCTATGAGCTAGAAGCTCTAGATCTAGCTTCTCAATCCTCCAAAAGATGATTGCAGTTGTTGCAACATAACTACCTCTGAAAACTGCACTATGAGGGAAAGAGAGGCCTTCTTCCTGCTAAAAAGTGATGCAATAATCTCCAGGTTGATGGTGAGACTGATGGAAATGTGAAGGAATGATCCTCCACTATATTGCTAGCTGAAGTACTAGCAACTTCCTTCCTCCTTTCAGATCTGCAATATGGACAGTGTTATTCTTGGAGAGAATATTGCTGCTAGGAGATTTTGGCCTAATTCCAGATCTGCAATGTGGCTCTGGGAGTGCTGATATGTAAGCCCAAGTGATGGGAATAATCCCTCACCTTGTTCTCCAGCTGAAGTACTGAAGACAACTTCCACCTTCCAAACTGATCTTCAGAAAACTACAGTTTTCTGAATATGAATGTTCTGCAGAAAGTAGGAAAAGGAAATGGCACTTAGAGCCTGATGTGTAATGAAGTACAAACCTCTTCCTTAGAGATCACTCAAAGAAATAGGATGGATTCCCGCCCAGGAACACCCTGTGCTAAAAAACACCTGCAATCTCTGCTAAATAGCCCAAGAATGTAGTGGAATGTCACTTGAAAATTCCAGATCTAAAAGATCATACATCAAAATAATCCAATATGCCTTTCACCTTTTCCTTCATATCCTTTATAATGATTGAGCCATCCCAAGCCTTGGCCCTAATCTCAACTACGCAGTCTCATGTGGAAAAGATCCTCCAAGTGGGATTGCGTTGTTTGACCAAATCAACCAAACAGTCTAGGTGCAATGTACACCTCCTCCATCATGTGTGCTTCATTTGCACATGATCCTCCATCCCTTGATCATTAATGCTTAATGACCCTTTGTTTGAAATCTTCAAGATATTAGTTGACTGAATCAACCCTCCATGATCTCTCTCATTAAATGAGACATGATCTCCCATCTCATTCACATTAGTAGTTGCTCAACCACCTCTTTTTGTAGATATAGTCTAAATTAATCCACATTCACACACGCAAAGTGGATATTTATTCTTATTGATGATTGTGGGTCCCTCCACCCTTTTATTTACTTAATTCATTAAGAAAATCAAGGACTCTAATATTCCAAATATGATGTGAAAATTTGGGAATGTTACAGTATTGCATGATCTATTTATGAGTTTTTTAGATCTATGGTCTGGCACATGTTTGTTGCAGTGAAGGTTATGACCTGAGTATGTTTGAAGTTCGGAAGTGTTGCACAATCATGAATTAGTTACAGATCTATACACGAGTTCAACACATGGAAGGCACGTATACATGCAGTTTTTATTCTGTAGAGTCACGTATATATTCTGAAATATGTTTAGATTTCTACACGAGCTGGGTACCGAATAAGCGCATGCATATGTAGTTAAGTCTTATGGAAAGCGTGTATAAAATTGATGGTTTTGATGAATAATTTTGAAGAATACTTCTGATCATTTTTGTTGTGTTTCTGTTGTATGTCAATGAATTCTATTATAGATTTGGGTATTGATAATGTTTCTAGTTGATTGAGATTAAAGATCAGTGACTGGTTGGTTAATTGTTGATTCAGTGATTTATTTGGTACAATTATATGTTTCAATTTGATGTATGGTATTGGGCTTGAATGAGTGTATTGGGTCCAGTATGAAAATATGATGAAAAGAGACCTACAAGTTGTGATGTATTGAAGCAGGTGGATTCAGTGTGAAAATTTATGAAATGTGGTCCCTAGTGGTGCTGAGGGTTGGATCCTTCAGTGAGGGGGTCGTAGCTCCCTTCCATTGGTTTCTGGTAAACGATATCTAGGGGTCATAGCTCCCTTCCAATGGGTGTTGGTAAACAAGATCAGGGGGTTGGAGCTCCATTCCAATGGGTGCTATAGAATAAGTGAAGGTTGCAGCCTTTTGCAAGTGGGTGCCTGTATGCTGGTATGAGTCTGTGCCTATACAATATTTTAAGTAGTTTTATTTATAATAAATATTGAAAACATAGACGAAAGAAATAATGGTTTTCTCCCACATTAGGTTTCCACCCTAAATCCTGGTATTCATGTGTGTTTCTTATGTGAGATGGTTTACTCTATTCTTACTGCACTTATTTACTGCTTACTAAATGTCTAATGAATCAATGATCCACTAGTCTAAGTCAAGTTACTGAAGATTTATTTTAATTATAAGTTTATTAGGCATACACTAGTTTCCTTAATGTCAGTCGCGTGCATACGCTAGTTGGCTTAAGTAAAGTGTTTTCTAGGTAAATCCTCTCTGCGGACAAAGACAATCCCTATAGCCCTAGGATGGGTCTAGCAACAAACAAGAAAAACAAGCATCTACTTTCCTAGATTACATTCAATTGGAAACAAACGATACAAGTACCTACCTTAAACATGTGCTGATAACTTATTCCCTTGGAGTGCATCCACTTGTATTTCGCTCCAGATCAGGTTCCTTGCTCCTTTTTACGATCAATACATGTGGAAAGAGACAAAAGACAATATGGAACAAGATAGACAAAATAATACTTATATTCATTGAAATCTATCTAACAGATCAAGGAACATTAGAATTTTCATCTTAATAACAAAAAAAAAATGGAAAGTAAAAACTAGTTTTATTATATTAATGTTCAGAAAGGGGAGTTACAACCTGCGCCTTAATGTCGAAGCTTTCCTTCGATGGGTCTGAATCTAGGCACATCTCCAAAGCACTCTTTTTCCAACTCAATGTGAGAAGGATAAGTGTCTAAACTCTCTCCTTCTATGCCTATAACAATCTTCAATCCTTTCTATACTATTCTTCTCTTATATTATGTTCTAAATAGTAGAGGAATTGGAAAGTGATCAATTTATAGTGATGGAGGAGGGGTCATGGATCCACTTACGATGGGATAAAGGCTTACCTCCTTGGGTGGTTCTTCTTTTGTAGGAACAAGAGGCCCAAAGGAGGAAGCTTAGCCATATCCTGATCAACAAACATCCATCTCTCCGCCCTCGAAGCTTATAGGCCATGAAGCTTCGTTTCCATTTTTAAAATATTCCAGAAGTAGATCAGCGCAGCTATGGGGTGTTAGCCACTAAGAA